>JACCIC010000276.1:0-107500 GCA_018907035.1 Sycobia sp. Sy_11 | reverse complement strand
ATTAGAAAAATTTTTACCGAAGAACCTTTCAGATGAGCTAAAAGCCCATCGAATGAACATCGCTCAAGATTGCCTCGAGCAGGTTGAAAGTGATCCTACTCTTCTCGATCGAATTATTACTGGTGATTAAAGTTGGTTTTTTCAGTATGGCCTTGGAATGAAACAACAAAGTCAACAGTGGCTGTCCCCCGGAGCGCCAAGGCCAAAGAAGGCGAGAATGAGCAAGTCCAAGGTGAAAACCATGTTCATTTGCTTCTTCGGCAGCCAAGGGGTGGTTCGCAAAAAGTTTGTATCACCTGGACAAACCATAAATCAAATATTCTACTGCAATGTGCTCGAAAAATTACGAAAAAGGGTGCTCAGAGTGCGTCCAGAGATTGCGAAGACTTGGGTTCTGCATCATCGCAATGCTCCCTCTCACAGTACGTTCAGTGCCTCTCAGTTTTTGGTGTCTAAAGGCCAATGCCTTTCAATAACGTTGCAATCAACGTTACCACAATCACCCTATTCACTGGACATGTCAACCTGTGACTTTTCTACTTCCTCATTTGAAAGAATTCGTCAAAGGTCGGCATTTTGACTCCGTTGAACACATCCACGAATATGTGACGAGGGTACTTGGAGAGGTCCCACAAGAAGTGTTCTAAAATTGTTACGAAAACTAGAAAAATCGCTGGAGTAAATATATGGATGCGGGAGGAGATTACTTTGAATGAGGTCGCAGCAAACTAGCTTTGAAGAGACCGTTTTGACTTGATTGAGGAGATAAAACCGAATCGCTGCGTGCTTCCGCTGAGGCCATCCCAAAGGAGGATTTTACCAAGTGCTATGATGACTTTAAAATTCGTTGACATAAGTGTGTTGCAGCGAAAGGGGATTACTTTGAAGGGGATGAAACTGATTTGAAAAGCTAAATAAAGATTATGAAAAAAAAAGAAAATTCAGTTTTCAGTTTGATCACAGTAGAGGTCAATGGTTTGAGTATAGCCAAAAGTGATTTGAAAGAAAAAAAGAAATATTTTGAAAATAATACTATGGATAATAAAACCATATAATTAATTTTAATGAATGTAGTTAAGACTATTATCTAAATAATAAAATAACTATATTTGATAATATTAGCAGTTACTATACAATGCAATGCTGCTATAGCCTCCAATATAGTGTACTGTTACTGTACACAGTTCAGCATGTGTTGTTACTGTACACAGAGCTGCTCCCATATGGTCCGACGCTTAATTCTACGATCTACTGTGAACAACTGGACCGCTTGAAGCAGCCTATCGACCAGAAGCGTCCACAATTGGCCAACAGGAAGGGTGTAGTGTTCCACCAGGACAACGCCAGCCCACACACTTCGTTGATGACTCGTCAGAAGCTATAGGAGTTCGGATGGGAGGTTTTATCGCATCCACCATATAGCCCGGACATAGCGCCAAGTGATTACCACCTGTTCCTGTCCATGTCGAACGCCCTTGGTGGTCTAAAGTTGAACTCAAAAGAGGTTGTCTGAAAAGTGGCTGTCCGAGTAAATAAGGAGAGGGGTTTCTACGAGAGGGGTATTATGAACTTGGCCTCTAGATTGGAAACAGATTATCCAACAAAACGGCGCATATTTTAAGTAAATCCGACCACTGTAACACTTTTTATAAAGCATTGAATGAAGAGCAAAAAAGCGGAAGGGTGATATTTGACAACCTAATAATTATTATAAATTTTTGGTGTCATTTCAATACATAATTCGAATGTCACCACTTGTAGGACAAAATAATACATCAAATATAATTTGTTTCACCGTTCTATGTATTGTATAAACAAAATGAGACGTCGAAGTGAATTTATAATGCACGACACTGATTATCACTATTGATATAAATATTTTATTTTTTGAAAAAACTACATACCAAATTAGAAGCGTTCTTAGCATTAAACTTTATTAGTCATATCAATGTCTATACGTTAGGAATATATATATATATATATATATATATATATATATATATATATATATATGTGGCGGCCATGTTGCTTGTACCGAGATGCAGGATTGAAATAAAACCCGACCACGCCTCGACACTAGGACTATGAACAACCGCTGCACAGATAGCCCGCCAATCAAGAGGTAACGAGGCATGCGTTTACCTGGTCCACCCTTAGATTTATTGGTCCCAGGTAATTAACCAATTTTCCCTTGCTTGCTAATGGTTTTCACGGGAACTTTAGGGTACTTGGTCTGCAGCCTCTGTTACGAGACGACGTGTCCCCCGATCATCCCGCACGAACAACCGACACAGCAGTTTTACCGCGATTAAGTTAACCTTTTTACTTGTAGTATTTTTAGTAATAATAAAATGTGTGTTTTATATATGTATTGAAAGTGCAATCAATTGTGTGCTATTATTACCCTACTAATCGCCCCCCCCCCCACACACACATACATATATATATATATATATATATATATATATATATATATATGTTTATTATAATACCAATATACAAACACAAAATTATCTATTTTAATGAGATTTACAACTTTTATTTTGAATATGTCTTTTAATTTTTCGTACTTTCTCTGATCAATTTGAATAACTTTCAATATTGTATGTTTTCTGGAATTTGCGATTTTAATTCCATTTTCACCAAAAGCCACTATGATCTTTTAAATATATGTATAAAATACATATAAGTCAGATTTGAGCACATGTTTCTGTATGCGGTTAGTTCCGTGCAAACATGTCAGAACTACGTGAACCCGTTTTAGGGAGCCGTAAATTAACTTTTCCCTTGAATACATCAAATATTTGTTACTAAAACTTTGTATTTATCCTACCTCGTCGATACGCAAAAACACTATTTGCTATATTTGAAGAGAAATAGATTTGCTATTATATAATTTGAATATACTTCCAATTAGTCAATACCGAATTCAGATGTTACCTTACATTTAGTTTTTATCGAGAAATGCTGCTTGCACAAAAAAATATAGAATAAAAAATATATATTTTCATAAAATTTACAACTTTAGAATTTTGAAATTAAAATGAGTTTGACCTTTCTTTATAAAGTTTTTAAAACAGAAAATACATCTGACTTGAATGCTATGAAATATATAACGCAATAGTACGTAAATTCGTCTACAAATAGTACAAAATAACTTTCATCCTCTATTGTCGAAATAGTCAATGGTCAACAAACATCTGAATAAATAATAATAAGTGGTGTTTTTATAGGATTTTTATTTTTGCTTTTCTAAAAAGGTAATCTTGATTGTTTGCCAGAAATATAAGTTTCACAAATATTATCATTTGATATAATATTATCAATTAATTTAATATCATCGACCATCTTATTATTTTTCATTTCAAGAAATTTCGATTTGCCCATATGTCCAAGTCTTTGATGACATAAACTATAATTACTGTTTAATGCACTATAGATTCTTTTATTATATAATTTATTAATAATGAATTCTATATGAATCAAATTCTTTATGGATTTACCGACAAAAATTATTTTATCATTTTCAGTAACTTCAACCCTATTTAGATTGAAAAGAATACTTATTTATGCTTTCTGCATCTTGCTGATAGAGAGTAAATTTTGCGGCCCCTCCGGACAATATAAGACGTCCTCCAGGGCACCTTAAATACCCTCCTTACTGGTAATATTCAGGATACCTCTTTTGAGTGCACTAATATAGGCTCCGTTTGTTGCAACGTTTATTTTTAAAGGAGGATTCAATACCGTATAATTACTGTAAAACGAATTACCATTAATCATATGATGCACCTGAATCCAATATAAAATCAACGTAATTAGTATTATTTTCCTTTAAAACATTTCCAGCAATAAAAGCGAAACCATTTGCATATTCAGCCTGAGGCTTTACATTCGCACACTGTACAGTTTTATTATCTCCTAAATATTGCTGTTGATTTTTCTTAAAGAATCTGCAATCCTTTATGAGGTGATTATCTCTGCCACATTGGAAAAACATATGTAGACTTTGCAAAACTTTTTATGCCGCATCATTGGCTTTTACATAACCCAGAAAAGAATCTGAAAGATACTCCACTATTACATATTTTGCAATGCGTTCAGACTTTTCCACTCTTCTGTTATTACTGCAGGAACTTACTCATCAAGTACGTGCAATAGATCAAGTTCAGATAGAAGATAACGGATTCTAAACTTCCACACACTATATTTGTCACCTTTAAAAGGCTTAATATTCCTTTTTGTTTTAATGGATTCCATTTTTCACTTAACACTCTCTCTCTCTCTCTCTCTCTCTCTCTCTCTCTCTCTCTCTCTCTCTCTCTCTCTCTCTCTCTCTCTCTCTCTCTCTCTCCAGCATATATATATATATATATATATATATATCTTAAATACAGTTTCTACGGCGATATATTGTAGTTTCGTATACGGGCGGTGGAATATGATATCCCGGTGCTTCGGGCCGATATCTATAGGGAATTTTGTATTTGGATGGTAGAATGTAATATCTAAGATGTTTTGGAAATACTTCTATGGAAAGTATTGTGTTTAATAGATAGAAAACGATATTTACGAGGGTAGGTCAATAAGTCTTGAGAAAATGATAGAAAAACAATTTTTTTAGGATAAATTTTATTTTATTTTTCAACATAATCGTCTTCTAGTTCAATACACTTTGACAGACGTATCTCTAATATTTTTAAGCCTTCAGAAAAGTATAATTGTTGTAGTTCCTCAACCTCAAAATAAGCATTTATATAACATCCTCATTTGACGTAAACCGTTGTGAGATGTAAACCGCTGAGCCATTTTTTTTAAATTTGGAAATAAGAAGTCACTTGGGGCCAAGTCTGGTTAGTACGGTGGATGGTGAGTATGGTGGATCACTTCAATTCCTGAATTTTAGCGATCGAAACTGCGCACGTATGCACTCGTGCCTGGTCCTGGAGAAAGAGGACTTTTTTCTTCAAATAATGACGATTTTCTTTTATTTTCTCATGTAGCTGACTTAATAATGACGTATAATACTTTTTAGTAATCGTCTCTCCCTTTTCCAAATAGTCAATAAGAATAATAAAGGATAATATCACATACATCCCAAAACACAATAGCCATAATCTTTCCAGTTTATTTCACCGTCTTTGCCTTCTTTGGAGCCCGTTCGACTTTAATAATCCATTGTTTAGACTGTTCTTTCGTCTGGGGAGTGTAGTGGTGTATCCATGTTTCATCTACAGTGATTAATCTACGTAGAAACTCATCTGGGTTTCGAAGCATACTCTCCAAAAAAGCCTTAGAAGAGACCATGCGCTTGCGTTTGTTCTCAGCTGAGAAGAAACGCAGCACCCATCTCGCAGATATTTTTTTCATAGCCAACTTATCGTACGAAATTGAAACGACGGTACCTTTTATTCTTCGGTCACTTAACACCATATCGTGGATTTTATCAATCATTTCCGGAGACTCACGTCTACGAGACGTTCTGAACGATGTCATCTTCTGTTGATGTACGGCTACATTTAAATTCATTTATCCAATTGTAAACTGTTGCAAAAACAGGGGCAGATGTGCTATGAACTGAATCGAACTCAGCTATTATTGCTTTTGCTGTTAAGCCTTTTAAATAGAAATGTTTAATCACCGCTCTACATTCACTTTTTTCCATTTTCTTAAGCAAACAAAAGTTATTTACTTCAACTGATGATAAAAACAAAACCACTAGATGAATATGGCTGTAACTTGGCCAGATAGTTAGTAAGAAATGATGCTCACTAGAAACAGATCATTTTCGATGCTACGAGCGCCATCTCTTAGATTTTCTAAGGACTTATTGACCTCCCCTCGTAGCTTCCTCGGGACGTCTTCTACGGGAAGTAGCGTGTTTAGTTGGTAGGAACTTATGTCCAGGTATGTTGGGACGACTTTTACGGAGAGTTTCGTGTTTAGATTATAGAATACGATGTCCAATAGGGTGAGGTGGCCAGAGCCCATATAACATAATAGGACGAGTTTGCAGCTATCGTGAACGGATGCTCCGCCGCGAACAGTCATGCAAGTCAGCGCACTCTTGAAAATGCGTGATCTAAAATTAGTTACCACATCATGAGTCAAAATTGAAAGAAATATATACTGTATATATAATGTATACATAATATATATAATATATACATTATCTGGCATATAATTGTCTGTCAAATTTGAAAACCAACCTCTCATAAAATTTTTCTTATATTTGGAGATGGATCGTGTAAAAAATAATTTACAATAAATCTTTTTTAGTAGATGAATCAGAATAATATTTTATCCTAATTTAATTACTTTATTGTTGTATCTATTTTTAAAATTAAAGAAACAAAAATTTTTAAATGAAAATAATAGTTTACTGTAGGTGTGTGTCCATACATTAAAAATTTGAAGCAATTTTGGAAATATAAAGCTGCAACCTATAACTTTTGTAATAATTTGATATGGTATTTTAATTCCTTAATGCAATTATTAACATAATTTTTTTAAGTTAACGTATATGGAAAATATACGTCAACTAAACTAATATACTCTAAAACCTTATTGATATTATATAAGATAAGTACATTTCGATCCTCTAGGAGCAGGGTGATTGAGTATTAAATTTTTATCTTGTCCATTTGTATTGTGATATGAAGAAAATTGGTAACTATGCTGATTTATACTCTAATTGAGTTAGTCTAAGAGCCAGCTACGAAATTGTTCACGATAAGATACAAGTCCGGTTTTTTCGTGAAAGACTCATTGTCAGTATGGATTTCATTGCTCAAATAGTTTTTGCACAATCCATTTGCAATTAAGAAAAAAAAATTTTTTTGAAATCGCTGTAACGTAAAAATTTTCCAATGTAATCTTTTCAGACCAACTGCATGCACTTTACACAATTACTTACATTCATATCATATTTACAGAAGTAATAAAAATGTATTAACAAACTTTTTATTAAGAAAATAAAACACACTAACTGTTTAATTTAACAATTTCTTCAATTTTTTTTCAATTGATAGAATTTTTTTCCATTAGTTTTCTTGCATTTTTTATATATTTATCACATGCACTTCTGACAATTACTTGTTTGTGTTTCATAAAATTTTATTACTTCTATAAATATGATATGAATGTAAGTAATTATGTGAAGTGCATACAGTTGGTCTGAGAAGATTACATTGGAAAATGTTTACGTTACAGCGATTTAAAAAAAAACTTTTTTCTTAATTGCAAATGAACTTTAAAAAAACTATTTGAGCAATGTAATCCAAATTTAAAATTCATCATTAGTCAGAGATGGACTGTGTTCTTTAATAAATTTTAGATTAGCAAAGTAATTGCAAAATAAGTTATTGAACAATTTAATAAAATATATATTTTGTATATTTTATCAATTTTGCACTGGAAAAATTAGTTGTCATTGATCGGACCAATTGCATGCTATAAAGAATTTAATAGAGAATCAATATTGTTTCAATAATTCGTTTTCTATAATTGTTTTTTCACGTACGTACAAGACTAAATATAAAAATGGTAGAAATTTCAATTTTTATTGTTAATATAATGGTAATTGGCAATACTAGTCGGCGTCTAACATTTGTATATAATTTATTGAATGGTATTAAAGCGATTAAATAAGAAAAAAGCATACAAATTAGATATTTTTAATGAAAATGTGGAAAACGTAGGCTACATGCGTATTATGAACAGGAAACTTTATTGTTATTTTCAAGATACTTCTGCACACTTGAGAGTTTTGACAATCGATATTCAGCTTACCTTCATGAAATATGTAAATATTTACAACTTCATTGACTTCTGGCAACCTGTTCTGCACCGTCTAGAGTTCTGACATTGATTTTCCGCCATTTATATAGTTGAAATCTATTCGTATACAAAATTACAGACTTGTGTTTTATCGTGACTTTGGAAGTAATTTTTTACAACTTTTATGATTCACCCACGCACCCCTGCACGGTTTAGAGTTCTGACCATAGGGCTATCAATGTGCATACTGACAATAAGTCTTTTACGAAAAAACCAGGCTTGTATCTTATCATGAACAATTTCGTAGCTGGCTCTCCGCCGACTAAGCCCAAGCCCTATTTATTCCTCGGTTGACAGAGATACCGATAGCTTGATTGATGACTTTCGATTTTGGATAAATCAGTTGTTGTAGATTGATGATAGAGGGATAGACTGCGATTTGATGAATTATTTTTTTTAGACTGAGTCAAAGTCAGCAAATTTGGTAGTTGAAAAAGTGTGCGCTTACGGTCGGTTACATGAAGGACTATTTCCTCAAGTGGCACCAGGGTGGTGACGGAGGAAATAAATCAATTTTCGATGACTGGACAGGAGTTTACTCTCTTAAAAAGAAAGTCCAACAGTTGCACCTGGATGTCAAACGGGATAAAGTATAAATAATCTCTAATAAACCTGGGAAATACGAAGGGGCTTGAGAACCTCTTCAAAATTAGAATTTGATACCGAGGGCTAAGAATTGGGGGGTAAAGCGAGACAGTTCAAAATGGTGAAGAGAATGGTAATCTCATATTTATAATAATTCTTTTATAATGTAATAAGAAAGAATAATGAGTAACACTTTTGTCGACTGCTTATATACAAATTAATAAATATTTTTTCATTGGTCTTACAGTCCAATAAAAAAACAATCGAAAACAATACGTAACAATATCAATACATATCTACATTAACATTAATACATCAATACACAAAAATAATAAAATAAAAATTAAATTAAAAATTATAATAACAGTCAGACTCTCCTTGTATACAGTCACCCTCGTAGACTAATCTGAAAATAAAATATTAGCTGAAAAAATTTTCTTAGTAAAGTGCAATCTGACTATCCCCAACACCCTTACCTAATTGAAGATCCAGTCCGGTGGTCCATGGAGGGACCATGTCCTAAATCCACCCTCGGAGGTCCATGGGGGACCATGTCCCCCGGACTGGATCTTCAATTAGGTAAGGGTATTGGGGACAGTCAGATTGCACTTTACTAACAAAATTTTTTCAACTAATATTTTATTTTCAGATTAGTCTAGGGGGGTGACTATATACAAGGACAGTCTGACTGTCATTATAATTTTTAATTTAATTTTTATTTTTATTTTTTTTGTGTATTGACGTATTAATGTTAATGTAGATATGTATTGATATTGCTATGTATTGTTTTCGATTGATTTAATTGGACTGTAAGACCAATGAAAAAATATTTATTAATAATGAGTAACATATTTAAAAGGAAAGGTGATTTGAAAATTACGGAAAAATCTAATTATTTTAACAATTATTATCAAATAAATTTTAATTGAATGAAATACTTTATTGTTCATCGAAATTATAATAATTATGATACTCCTATCTATGAACACTCGTACAAAATTAACGTATGCTTAATTCTCACACATGGGATGCAAGAGAGGAATCGTACTTCTCGTAGCGTATAGATAGATTGTATGTAAGCAACGCCTCACGAGGACGCGCGGTACTGCTTTCTTCCCCGAATTAGACACACGAACCGCGAATTACCTATTCGATATTTCGCGGATCTCACTTTCTCTCTTACTCACGTGCACACAAGCGCATTCACGATTATAGATGCACAAATGAATACAATAAAAATGCAACATCAAAATAATATAGCACGTCTAGGTGCGAAGAATCATCCGTTGAGCTCCGATATTAATATAGAAGAAAACAAAGATCTATGCTTTTCGACGCCGAAAAATACACCCTACCGATGATAATTTGGAATCTATATTGTCAGATCTATTTCAAACCAGCAAGGTCTTTTAAATTCTTCTCGTCCATGAATTCAAACGTTTCAGTGAAAAGTTCCTTCTTCCGCCTTATAAAATCTGTCTCAGAAGGTCGTCTAAAATATTTTACTTATCTCAAGTTGTTAAAACAAATTGCTATTGTGCGCTCACAGATATTTTTGACAGATCTGTAAATATTATTTTCAAATATATTGTGCGCTTTTTCTATATTCTATTTTCCCTCTTTTCTACTTTCTCTCCGTTTCCATATTCCGAAATTCCCTATTTGTAATAATTATAATTTCGGACAAACGCATACAGGGACACACACTGTATGTGTAACAATATTTGTGAATAAAAAAGCCAATACCTTTATCATCCGAACCACTGACTATTTTAAAATTATTTTTTATTTGTATATACATTCCAAATAATTCTAATAGTTTTAGAACTTATCTCAAACTACATTAATTTTAAATAATGTGCAATATCTAGTAATATATAGAATGTTTTTATTATGTAAATGAATATAGCTAAGTGATTCTGTTCTAAATATTTGAAAATAATTAATCTTATTATTTTCTGTGATGAAATTTTTTTTTTAAGTTAATTTATAACAAAATTATTCAAAATATAAAGTTTAAAATTAAAATCTTTTAAAGATGCCTTAAGGTCCAATACTTTTACAATAAATTTACATGTATTATCTTCTTTTATTCCTATGAATTTGGTAGTATAAATTCTATTAAAATTATTTTTTATAAAAAATTATGACAGTCTTGCTTCTTCTAATTAATATAATATACTTTTCATAAAATCGTTCTTGATAATAGTATTAAATAATATTTTTTCCTTTCATTGATTACAAATGTTATTTAGATTATTCACTGCTTACTAAATGTCATTGTGTTTTAGCTGACATTTTTTTGTTTTTCATGTCAATAACAACCTAAAAAAAGATATACTTTCTAGATTCATTATATTATTTATATATATTATGATTACAGTATAAAATAAAAGTTTTATATACCTTTCCACAAGCTTTCATGTCGGAAATGAATTTTGCAGCTTTGTTCACTTCATAAAAACCAGCAATCATTGAAGGAACTGGTTTTATCAGTCCTTCCTCAAAGAAAGATATGACATCATCTCCCATTTGACTATTTCATATTTATAAAAATCATTTAAAAATGTGAATTAAACAATATTGTTATTTTTTTAAGAATTGATTTTTTACCGATAAATTTCTGTCTTTTTATTTCTATATTCTAAAAGACTAATTCCTGATACAGGAAAAATATCATCTTCTTTTGTCTTTTCTTCTTTTTGTTTTTCATCTTCTTTTTTCTCCTTTACATCCTCATCGGATTTAATATCAGCCACTCCAGCAATAATGATCTTATCTATGTTAAAAATACTAGAATTCAATTATTATTCTATAATAAATGTAAATTGTTTTATTAATATTTTTACCTTCTCGCGATAAATGCTGCACAACTACTCCAAAATTATCATCTCGAAGCAATTTTTTCGAAGGTGTTTTTGATTTATAAACATTCATAAAACTTTAAAATATCTAGTATGTAATATTTGTTATTCAAGCAATATCTAAAAGTATTTACTATTTAACATGACTTACCTATTTAGTACCTTTTTAAAATGATTACCAGTATCACCTTCAAAAATATCCTTAATGTTACGTTCACCTGCAATTTCTTTTATTTCTTTCAAAAGTTTCTTTTCTTTATAAGTAAAAGCATGGTATGCCCCTCTCTCTCGAATTCTATCTGCTCTATCTTCTGAAAAACCAACACCTATTACCTTAAAAAGAAGAAAAATTCTATCATTTGTACAATTCAAACAATTTTTTATTGAATAAAGGTACTGTTGAAAGTTAAATAAAAAAATTACTTGAGCTCTAAAGATATTTGCTGCAATATCAACTGCTGCAAGTCCAATTCCACCAATACCAACATTAACCAGCACCATATCTTCTTCTGCAATAGATCCATATTGTTCAAGTCCAATAAAAGCTGTCATGTAATTTTCTAATAAACATACTGCATCAATGGACTTAATTGAAGTTGGTATTTTCCACACATCCTATATATATAATATATATATATATATATATATTAAAATTTTAATGAATTCGAATAATTTTATAAAATTGTAAAGTATGATTTTATAACATATTATAATAATTTATACATTTATGAATTGAAATCCTTTATATAAAATTAAAATTAATAAATGAAACTAATATTATATTCGCTTTAAAAAAAAATGTGCTGGGAAAAGATACTTTAAATTATTTCAATTTATTACTGTTATTTCTGCTATACATTGTTCAGCTAATCCACCAAAACGTTCTTTATTTAGTGCTATTACTTTATCACCAATGTTATATCCTGCTGCTTTAGCTTCTACACTAACTTCAATTAATTTTCCGCACAATTCATATCCAGGAACAAATGGTAAAATTTGTTCATTAGAATACAAATTTTCACATAAAAGAATATCCAGTCCATTTAAAGCACAGTAATTTACATCAATAAGAACCTAAAAATAAAAAGTTTTTATTCAAAATTTATTTATAAAATGTTTAATAACATAACATATAAAAATATTTTTTTCACCTCTCTAGATTTCAGTCTCTTTGGCGGTTCAACATTTTCAATTTCAAGTGGCTCTGAAAACTTTTTTAATAAAGCTGTTTCAATTTTTGATACTTTAGAATCACTTTCTTTATTAATTGATTGATCTGATTTGAATCTCACATTCGCAAGATATTTGATACATTTTTTATTTCTACTAGCTAAAAAATGTGAACATAATTTTTTACTTATAACAATTGACATATTTGCTTATTTATATACATACAATACAAATTACAATGCATAAACTAAAAATCGCGTATTCGGTCTTTGATCCGATCCGGCAAGACACCTTTTATCTGCTTTTATCAGCTTTTATAATCTAGCATAACCTTAACTCCAAAGCGTGTCGATGAGTGTGAGGTTTTGAAACATGCGCAGCACGAGGTTTAGCTAATTGGTTTTAGCTAATTTGGCTAGCGTATTGTCATGAAGTGGAGTTATTCTTGTAGCGTTGTCTCTATATATTATATATTCTTTCCTGTTTCTTATACTTGCTTATTTATACCAGCTTATACCTGCTTAAACATATTTTCACAAACGTGATTTTAAATGAACGCGCGACTAATCAACGCTAGTCAACGCCAATCATTATGAATTCGCTTTGCGCATGCCTCAAAACAAGCCAAATACGTTTATCAAACTCATCGCACTGCCTGGCAGTCCTGGCACCACTGGTAGACGGCAGTGGCAGTTGGCACTGCCTGCCAGCGTATATACGGTGCAAATTGTACAAATGGTACAAACGTATAAATCTGGTCCTAACTCCCAATGCTTAAACTTCAGAATCAGATCAGATCAGAAGCAGAACACATTAGGCTACAGAGGTCGGAACCACGCGGAACATCAATAATTTGAATTCAGAACGTTTTCAGACTTCAGAATATGTTTAGAGCTTGTTACAGCAGTCACAAATTTTTTTCCTACTGTTTTTGAACATTTAGCATCAGATATAATCTATATATATAGACTCTATTTAGTTGATATTACCTGCTATTACATATTCTTATATTATCAGAGTTATATTTAATATAAATTTATTATAGTATAAACTTATATAAAATCATTAATTTATAGATAAATTATAAAATTACAAAAATTATTATTGCAATAGCATAAATACTTTAGTTTGAATCATACCTCTACATAATTTAACTCATTTAATAAATAAGGCAGTAAGTATTTAAATAATTTTTTCTTTGGTTAGGAATATGTTGATATTAAAATAATTTATTTCAATTCTATTGCAACATATTATTGCCAGAATTTTTTAAATAAAATTGTGAGTATTTGTAATACTAAATAGCAAACATTACAAAGATATAAATATTATTTATTTAAAGATAATAGATTTATAAATAATTTGAGATTTTAATAATCTAAATATTTTCTAGAACTGTTAGTGATCCATTAATTTTTAATTTTTTAATAATAATTTGTAATTTTTGGTAATTTTATTTCAAATAAAAAGTATATTTGTAATGCACAAACAAATATTTTAAACAGAATTTTACTTTTTTCAGTAAATTAAAAAAATATTGAGAAATATCGGATAAATAATATTGAGTTGATATTAAATTAAGTAAAAAAGTTGTAATAATAAAAATTAAAATTTAATTATGAACTTTTATTATTAAATTTTTTAATACCTAAATTGCACAGCAGCAGTATAAAATTTATATTTACTTCTATTACCAATTCCTTAAACAGAAAAAATGTGGCCGATTGTAATGGGAGTTTTACGAAGGTATACACCTTATATTACTTTGCCATTTGCTGCTGTTGTGGGATTTCTTGGCTACCACATTGAAGGATGGGTATCTGATCGTTATACACCAGCATCTGCTTCAATAGTACAACAGCGCGAAGAAAGATTGTTAGCTAATATAGATTCCAATGCCACAAAACAAAAACATAATCCTTTAGAAGTAAATTTATCTCCATCATTATCTTCATAATGTACTGTGAGTGCTATCTTTATGTACTCATATTGTTATGAATTCATTGTGTATATTTAAATTACCCAATTATAGTTGGACTCTAACTTATTAAGTATGATTTTCCGATTTGTAAATAAATTAAATAAATACAAGAATCTTGTAAACAAGAACTATGAGAAATTTATACAAGATGTGTACATTTAAATAAAAGAAATGAACAGTTTTAGTTGAACTATATTCTTTATTAATATAGTATAAGGCATTATTTCATACACAATTTCTTAAACTTCATATTTGTAATCCAAATTTATAAGTTACAATATGATAGTAAAGATGATGTGGACGTAAAATACTATTTGGAAAATTTATCTGAGAATAAAATATTATATTATGTGTTATGAAAATATTATAAATAAATAGTATTATAAGTTTTACAAAAGTTACCTGGTTTACAGCATTTGGAAAGTTTTGTGTTTCTAAACAAAATGCTCCATGTTTAAAATATTTTTTTCCTTGTTTTCCTAAAATTCCTTGTTCACCCATGCTTGGTAAATTATTTGCAGTGTAAAATTGAACACCAGGTTGGTTACTGAAAACTTCTAATACTCTTCCAGTATTTGGGTGGACGACTTTAGCAACAAATTGTTCATTAGCTAAGTCTAAACTTCCAGGTAAAACAAAATTAGAATCATAGCCACCATCTGGAACCTGATTAATAACATCACCAAGAGTTGTTATATTCCTCAGATCAAAGATACTGTTATCGACAGAGCAAATTTCTCCAGTTGGAATGTTATTTGAGTCTGTAATGGTCCAACGATCTGCACTCATTGTTATTTGATGTTTGTAAATTTCAGTAAAATTTGTTCCCTTAAAAGTTGTTAAAAATAATTATTATATAATATTTCATGTAATGTAAAGAATTCTATATTACTAAATGAATTATTTTCTGTATATTTAAGATTTTAATGTACCTGTAAAATACTAATGTTTTTTTCATTATTTTATTTACTCTAACAGTTTATATTTCATTATATTACCATAACTTACAATATATTTAAAAAGAAAATGATATAATATTTAATTTAGGTTTAGAAACCAATCATAATATTTTTATATTAAAATAAGATATATTTGTACAACGCTTAAAATATTTATTTATAATGTAAAATGTTATGATTTTTTTATTACTTTTAATTCAATATTGTATATTCATTACGTGTCATATAAAGTTAACATTTAAAATTATAATTATTTATTCTATACCAAATTAAAAATATATATATCATTGTATAAAAAAATGGTTTTAACATTATATATATTATATATTATGTATGAACTACTTAAATATGTAAAAAATAAAGTAATCATTTAATATTCTTTATAAATGTGTTTTACAATTTACTTTATCTTTTATTATATCTTTCATTTTTTTTTATACATTTATTTATATTTATTATATATATATAGATATTATTCCAAATTAATAGTGAATACATTACTATTATAATAAATATATTCAATTATACACTATATTTGTAATTAATATTGAAAAGAGGCACTGTAAAGTAACATTGCTATGATGGATCATTATAATAGTTATTGTGTAAAGTTTAAATTTTTTATATAATAATTTATAGAATTCATTTGGAGTAATTTAAGAAACTAGTTTTAAGAAATTTAAGAAAGTAGTCTTCAATTAACTGAAGTCAATATATATAATTATTTATTTTTATAATTACAGTTTTTTCAAAAATATTTATTACATGATACAAAAGATGTATAATTACAAAATGATTCAGACGAATTTAAGTTTAGTATAAGGTTCTTCTGATTTATTAAAACAAGATTGAAATAAAATAATGCGAAGTCTATTATCAACTATTATAATGCATTTTATCTTCTATAAGAGCAATTTCAATTATCATTTTGATAAGATTATTATTATATATTATAATATATTATTTTCGTGATATTTTTTAAGCGCTTGATATCCTTAACATTTCTATATTATGTAAACCAAATATTTAAAAATATAAATAAAGGATCTTTAAAATTATTGTAAACGTGTTTTGTATATATTTCTAGTAAATTTTTTGTTAAAATATTGATTTGATTTAAATTTGAATTTCTTATATGGTGACAATCAATGAATAGCGTGTTCTCAACGTATCACAGCTCTAGCGTAAGCGTGTTAATTATAAATCACAGATGAAAATCGGGATCGTGATGTGGATTGATACATATTATATATATATATATATGTGTGTGTGTGTGTGTGTGTGTGTGTGTGTATGCATATGTTACCGCTGGCAATGCTGCCATGTCATCACATGTCTTTCAATGCCACGCGGAAGTACGCTGCAAGTCAACATGAACGATCAGTGTTCAGCCATCGGACAAGTCGCACCGGACACGCACACGTATTTGTCGCAAGTCCATAAGATCCGCAAGATCGTAACGCAAGCTGTGTACATAAGGTCGAACGGTCGAACTGTCGGGTTTGGTTGGATACTTGCGTTGCGCACATGTTATTTGCATGGAAGTTTTTCATTCCGTGTGAGGCTGTACATAAGAGCGTTTCAATATATATATATATATATATATATATATATATATATATATATATATATATATAATTTATTTATTTATTTATATGTACAGACACACACACACACATATATATATATATATATATATATATATACATATGTATAGTATAGGTATAGTAAATAGCAAATAGCAAATAATAAGTTTAAAGAACTTTGCGTTCAGACTGCTGAAAAAATTGTTTTGTACACGTCAATCGGTGAGTTGCATCTGTATTATATTGTGCCGTATTTGTGCTGCTTAGTTCATTTACATTTTTGTACCGCATTAGATGTCTAGGGTGTGTGTGTATGTGTGTGTGTGATGTCGCTTTCTTTCAGATCAATATTATTTTAATAGACTTCATTTTATTGTGATATTTTATTAACCTTTTAATCATAAAAATATATTTGTCTAAGTTCGTAAAATTAATTCATTTAATTCATGTTACCGTTTGACTGTTTATAATATATGTTAACATGTTGGCATTGTAAACACTGCGCATGCATTTTCAATACACTGTTGAAAAAGAATTTAAGCGTCACATACACGCTACACCTATATTTAAATAACATGGTGTGATTGGTAGAATTTACCTGCACAATATCTAGTGCAATATATGTTAAAGGGTTAAATATTATTTATTTTATTATACATATTTTATAGTTAGGCGTTAATTCTCAATATAAGAATTTTAGCTTGTACCTTATCGTTAATGAATTTGTTTTATTTGATTTTAGTATTGTTGATTATTTAATTCAACTTGGAATTAAGAAACATATCTACCTTTCACATATTATTTTATAATTCTTAGATACAAAACAGAAACGTTAATATCAAAAAGCTATAAACAGAAATTTTGTATTCAGTCAATTGTACATTCGACTTAGCATAATTAATTTAAAAATGATTTTATAATTCCTTCATAATTTTTGAAATATATTTTAAAATCATTTCAATTCTATTTTATATTTTTAAACAATTTCTCTGTATAAATGATATATGTTTGTATTTCACAAAACATTAGATAGAATAGGTATTTACAAATAATTATAAAGAACTTAAAATAATTTATCAACAAAAGTTATATTATTTTGTTATTAATTAGTAATGTTTAGATGTTTTTAAGTACATATTTTTGTGTTATTGTGATTACTTATCAGTTGAATGATTAGTCTTTTTATTGCTTTATCATTTTTTCATTTGATTTTCGATATGCGATGGCTTACTAAACTAGTCTATTTAAGTAAAAATTAAGAATTATTTGAATTTAAACAACTTGGTTTTATTATACTGGATTCGAAATATTAATAATCTAAAACAATTTGTTTTATATCAAAAATTAATTTTAGCTAGGATGATACTAATAATTGTAAAATGTTTTATTTTCTTAAGTTTACTAACGGTTATTTTTACACAAGAATGGAATGTTGGTACTAGCATTACTTATGATATGAAAACAAATGTATTACTTGGAGGAATACCTCAAACTCGTGAAACTAAATATGGTACTGGAGATGTAGGTTTTCAGTTAACAGCTAAGTTAAAGGTTCTTTCACTTTGGAAAGATCCTGTTGATTCAAAAACTATTCTCATTTCAATAAAAGTTGAATCACTACAATTATGGATAAAATCAAGAAAAGCTCCAAAACCTGAAGGATTTGTTAAGCATAACTCTCGTCTTGAAGAGATGCCAAAAGATCCGATTCTTTTATTATGGAAAAATGGACAGATTCTAAAAACTTTTTCTATTTCTACTGAAAGTTTATCATCTTTAAATCTGAAACGTGGAATAGCAAGTATTTTTCAATATAGAGCTTTTAACGAAGAAATTCAAGAAAAAGATGCCAGTGGTATGTGTAATGTGACGTATAACCAATTAAAATTAAGATCATTTGAAAAAATTAAAAAGTTTTGTTCAAAAAATGTAAAGCAAAATTCAAATCCATTTTTCGGAATTCAAGTTACAAGTTTTTACAAAAGTACCTATGATTTAAATGAATCTTTGATTCTGAAAGAAATTAATGAAAATGAAAGACATGAAATGAGTTTAAATGCAAGACCAGAATCTAGTACGTTAGTTACTACAAATAGATATTTTCAATTAGTATCTACTAGTGTAGCTGAAAAACAAATAACTGCATCACATTATGTAGAAATTATAAATAAAATTGATTCACGCTACGTGGAAGTAACAATTGAAGCGCAAAATGAGCATGAAAGTTGCCCTGAAACAGGATGCCAAACTCTTGAATCAATTCTAGAGAATAATCGAGATTTCCTAGAAGCCTCAGCCTTAGGAACAGCTAAATCAGCTTCTGCATTTTTAAAAATAGTACCTTTGATTAGAGAGGCATCTGTTGAAGGTCTTGCAAAAATTTTAAAAAGTCCGCGAAATCGTGATATTCAGTCTCAATTATTTGATTTATATGGATCGGCATGCACATCTGCTGCCCATAAAGCGGCTATGAAAGCCCTTATAAAAGATGAAATGGGTGATAATACTGAAAGATACTTATGGGCTTTATCTACATCTCCTTATCCAAATGTTGATATGATAAAAGATATTCTTAAACGTTCTGAAGAGACAATACAAAATGATAAGTTATCTGAAACTTTAGCGTTGACCGCAGCAGCGATGGCTAAACGGTACGGATCTCCGAATATTTTAGAAACGGTTAAAAAAAGTCTTGAACTGGGTCTTTATAGCTGCACAGGCGAACAATGTAAAATAAAATTTCTTCGTGCATTAGGAAATTTGGGTGCAAATAGTATTATTCCTATTTTACTCAACCACGCTATTAACAGCTCTAGAGCAATAAGCATCACCGCTTGGAAAGCTATTGGTTCATTTAATCCTGCTATTATATCAAATGAAATAAAAACTTTAGCTATGAAAACTTTTCTTCAACTTACGGGTCAAAAAATTGATAGTAGTGTGAGAACATTGGCATTAAATGTGATTCTTGAAAATAATCCTTCTATTAACGATTTGCAACATTTGTCAAAATATCTTATTAGCCAAGATTCTTCATACGAAGTAAAAAAATATTTACTTCAGAGGCTGCATCAATTATCAAATTCCGACGAACAGCTTTTTGAGAATTTTAAAGTTGCTTTAAATAAAGAAGTTATCAAAGTTGTTAATTATAACACATTCGCACAACGAGGATTAAGTACAGCATTTACACGAAATTTTCTTCAATCTGCTGGATTTAATGGATCACTTGTAACAATTCAAGAAATTAATTCTGGTCTTTTAAAACGCGGAATTGTTGACGTAGTGCTTAGCAGTGGTTCACACAAATATACATTATTTTCGCTGGGCTTATATGCTGGCGGTCTTAATAGTTTTGTTGCCTCGAACGACCAAGAAGAAAATGAAGTTTCAGCAGAAAATGAAGTAGCTACTGCTGGTATGGAACTTTCCTTTCTCGATGTAGATATTCGCCCATTCGTTTTCTTTTCTGGTCAAGGAGAATTAATGGGCCATGTTTGGTCGGGAACAGCTTCAGAACGCACGTCAGCCTTTCAAACAATTGTTAACCTTCATCGACATCGAGAATTCATTGCTCTTGGATCTGGATTTGTAATAGAAATAGACGTGGAAGGTGCAATGAGTATGGATTTAGCAGGTCAGATACAGCTAAGTCTTTGGTCAAGAAACGCAAAGTCACTTGTTGAAATGAAATCTGGAATTGTAGTGCGTGGTACTTCTAAAATAATATCAAATTTTGTACAAAGTAAAACTGAATTTATGTTAACTTTCGAACCCAAACTCGAGTTAGCGACCGACGTCGATTTCTCTGGCCCTGTATCATTATGCATGAGATTAGCGCAACCAGAAGCCACAATAAAGCAACATATTTTCAAAGTAGAAAGAATACCTGGTAGTCGACACAAATTAAGAAAAACACGAAAAATAACATTATATTCACCAGCTCGCTCATATTTGCTCAATAGAAAGACTAATGAAATGTGTTCGAATATATTTAATTGAAAGTCATTTGATGATAACTAGTTAACATACTGATAAATAAAATTATTATAACACTTTCAATACTAAAATTTTATTATCATTTATATGAGAATAATTATTTATTTTAATCGCATCTTTGATAATAATGTTTTTACTTTGAGAAGTATAAATGGCCTTTAATAATTATTTTAATGGTATTCGTACTTGCTTCAAAAAATATACTGCAATGAAATATTTTACCTATTAAATTCTTCAGTTATCGACAGTTGCAAAAATTCTCAATTTCCACATTGAACAATTTCTTAGAACTTAATGTTTCTAGCAAATTTAAAATAGGACGACTCGGGTTTATTTATTTTTTTAATTTTTTTATTTTATAATTATTATATTTTTTATTCAATATTCATTTTTCAATAGTATAAGGATATTTTCACAGATATAATAATACGAATAATGCTTTCAAAAGGATAATATTTATAGAAAAAAGTAATATAAGATTGAAAGTAGAACTCTATGGCTGAATATATCGTGTGAAAAGAGCTTACTTATCGTTATTTATTATTGATTTTATGAATTCTTTTCTGTCTATGCTCTGCGCTATTCGGCTCCCTTCTCCATCAACGTAACTATAATGTAAGATATGTTGCTGTCGACCATTTTCATTTTTATATTTCTCTTTACGCTAGCATGACTACTGCCTTTATCTTTTTGCAGAGTCTATATTTTTTACACCTGTGTATCTTTATAATTAAAATTAATTAAAGAAAAATATTTATTGAAATATTCTAAAGCTTAAAGAGCTTGCTTTATTATATTTATATTCAAAGCAGTCCATCCTAAAATCAATTCTATTTATCCTCAAATACTTTCATAGATAATAAGCTCAAATTATACCAAAATTTGTTTGGAACGATAATGCGTTTGAATACTATATTTATGTGTTAATGGTTTGCATTAAAACACTATTAATGTTTTGTTAGTATATATACTTTATAATAATGAAATTATTTTTATTTTCATTTTTTATTTGCTAAAAATTATATATTGATGGAATAAGTGCTGCATGAATAAAACATGTACTATTTATTTTCAATCATCATACTTTTTATTTAAAATTAAGAAGTAATTCCGAATTGGTGCAGAAATTTTTGAAAAGCACGAAGTCGAAGAACGATTGATGTGCTTTAGTGCAATATCGATACTAATTAATGACACAAATAGCTTTTTTATAATAATTTTCTATTTTGCGCTACGAATATTTTTACAAAATTCGATTTATATACCTCATATTATAAAACAGATTTAATTAAAAAAAAATTCTTGATTTGTTATAATATTATGATAGTTTATAATAGCGGTCGGCATAAAATATAGTAATTTCGATCGAATGTACACGTAAATACTATGTACATTTTGCGATGTCAAGAAAGAATGAGTTTTAGTAATTTTATAACTCTGTAAATTTCTTAATGTACTTGATATTAATTTATTTACTTTTTTGCGATACTGAAGATTATAATAGTCAATAATAACCTCATTATTTGGCATATTACATCTTATTAAATCAATATAACATTGTTCGGAATAAGAGAGATTTTTGTATACTTTTCAATATAATGTATACAAAAATCTTCATAAATGGAGATTTCTACTAAAATTTATTCTTATGCGTATAAAAAATAAGAAATCTCGATTTTAATCTCTACAATGCTAATAAAGTTACTGTAACAATATTTTTTAAACGTTTGTCTTCCGAAACATCGTGTTATAAAATTTCCCAGATGCTTGAAATATACGGCACAAAGTTAATGCAACTCATATTTTTGTATGAAATGTTATTCATGTTCAATGAACAAATATAGAAGATAATGATTTAGACAATAATAAATTTTATGGATATTAACGTTTATTGTATACATTCCAGTGCTTACAAAGAATATATTATATTAATAAGCGTTTACAGGAACAAGTTCCTCGTTGATATTAAAAAGGTTGTCATTTTATAAAAAAATTTTAGTGCTTAGTTATAACAATCAGTAATAATACAATATAACCGCTTGTTGATTCAAATATAATAAGGATTTTATCTATGTAAAACAAAGCAATACTACGTATGTATAATTATTACAGAATTATTGTAAATGCCAAAAACTTTATAGAAACTCGTTTAATTAATTATAAGATCCATCTTAATTAATAAAATATAAGATATAAAACTGATTGCTTTAGTCTAGCTAAAATAATTATGTATATTTTTAACGATATCAAGAATATAAAATTTACATGCTCTCTTAGGAATGTAATTATTTTAAATTAGAAATATATCTGCACGAATTTTATAGAAAGCCTCATACGGAATTAACTATAATTAAGTAATATTTAATATATACAAGTCCTATACTATAGATTGATCAAATATTTAGTAACGGTCGTTTTTAAATAGACTTATCCTACAATTTGATTCTTTAAACCCTACAATATCACATTATTTCCAAATTCCAATACTTATACACTGAAAATGGTTAAAAGCTGAATATTATAAATATTTTGGAAGTACATAACACACACGAAGCTTGTTATTATAAATTTGTGGCAACTATTCGCAGATAAATGTCGAAATCTAATAGAAAACAGATGTTGTAAACAAATATTGTTAAGGCTTCTTTACATATATACATCTTACGAAGTTAAATCGCAGCAATGTCGAGATGTAAAATGATTAAAAGAATGTAAAAAATGTCTGGCATATTAGCTAATTCAGAAGAACCATTAAGTTCACAGATGAAAATCCAATATGAACTGAAAGGAATTAATTAGTACACAAAACCAATCTGATCAAGGAAGATATTTTACATATAACATCTAGTTTTTTATTATTTCGATTGACAACAATTACAAGATTGCAGCAGAAGATTTAAATAGTTCTAGTAATAATACGACTGTTTCTCCTGTTATTATATCATCTGGGTAAATAATTATTTACCGACTAAATTATTCAGTGTTTTTAGAATTATTGAACTGTGTATATCAATATCATATTCCTTTCACCTTACTCTTTTGATAAATGTATTCTATCCTAATAAATATTCTTTAGTTGATTCTTATTGTATACTTTTTTAAATTACAATAATCTGTCAAAACGACCGTTGCTTACTTGTACCGAATAAATATATACAAATATGTGAAACCGAAGTGTTAACAGTGACTTACTCGTTAACACGTGCGAGAGTATATTTTTTTGTTATAATTTATTGATATTATGCTTTTATTTTATAATAAAACTTAAAATACAAATTATGTAAATTTAATTTTCAATTAGTGTTTGATTTTATTTAATTTATCCTTATTCAAGATTTAGTAAAATATTTCCTACGGAAAAAATCACAATTCTCATGCTCTCACAGTTTTTATCGTGTGCTTTTGTACATAATTATGAAGGTATGCATAAAAATATTATCTTAGAATTTTTTGTTCATAATTATGAAGGTACACATAAAAATATTATTTTCTGAACTGTTTAATGTTCAAGGTAGGATTTCTTTTGGAATTTTTTCAGTCACTAATTCGTTATATAAAATTTTTTTAAAAATTTAAGTTAAGTTTCTTATTTTATAAATTAGCTATTTTTGCTATACTGTTATGTTAAAAGTACAACTGTAGGGGAGCCATTCTATTATAGTGTCCATCTTCTCTAGTATAATTAGCTTATATTCTATTATAATATCCATCTTCTCTAGTATAATTAGCGATAATTAGGCTTAATGTTACATGTGGTGCAATAAACATTTCTAAGTCTACAATGTAATTCATACATATAATTTGATTTTTTTTAATACATTTTTTACATCATTTTTCAATTCATCCTACTTTTTTTGACTAGTACAAATTACGATTTTCTATACAGTTCTAACATCCTGAGGTAATTTGGTGTTATTTGACATTTTTTAATGTACTGATTTGATATGTAAAAATCCAAAAAAGATTCAAATCAAATGATCATTTTCTTTGCTTTTCCGGAAAAATAAAATAAATTATACTCTGTATCCCATCAATTACTTCAAGAAATCATTACATTTGATAGATTTTTGTCTTCTAAATATTTTTCGCAAAATCTTAAATTTAATAAGGAATCGCAAGAAAAGATCGAGTAGATGTTATTTAAGTATATTTCTGGTCAACAATGGAATATGTGTTTGCGGTTGCTTCTTATAATGTGGATTTTATGAAAACTATTTAGGATATAAAATTTTTGATATGTAATATCGACTTCTCGATAAAGATCGAATCAAACTTATTAAAAAAGTACCGACAAAAATAATCACTTTGGGTCAATAAAAAAAATTTCTGGAAAATTAAACAAATCGAATCAACACACCGAAAAAAAAAACAAAATAACACCAAGTTATTTTAGAGGACTAGAATTATATTTAGAACTGTGGGAACTCCTTTCCCGTATGTACCTAGATTTTACTCCTAGATTTTATTTATACCTAGATTTTCTTCATCTTGCTCTGAATATTAAAAATTTTTAAGACTAATACATTTTGTTTTAAAGTTGAAGTAATAACCTATCAATTGCATACCGTAATATTAGTATGTAATATTTAAACAGTAAATATTAACTTTGAAATTTAAAAACTAACCAAGAAATGCATGTTTTTATTTATTTATAACAAATTTCACGCTCGTATAATTTGAACAAAAAATCTACATTGTCAAACACTGTACGAATTTTAAAAGCAGCTTCGGTGGCATTTTTCATAAAATATAGATTGTCATAAAAATTCTTTAGAATACATTAATTGATTGAAATAATAGAAGTATATAATAAAATTTTTGTATTTTATCAATAAATTACTTTTTGTTCAAAAAAAGTCAAGTTACTGGACTTCGAAATGGTTACTATCATCCTTCTATCCTCTCCCCTGAGTGACGACAAACCTCCAACCTCCAAACCTGTCCTAATAATATGTTCAATAATAATATTTTTTTACTTAACCTTTAGACTGCCGGGATTTGAAAGAGCATATCGCCCTCAGAAAACTGGTATATAAAGTATCTTATATCAACGATTGATCATACACAAAGTGTCGATCAAGGGGTGCGTCAAAATATTGATTTTCCGGCAGGGAACGGAACTGCCAATGTTAAAAATTTCAAATTTTAAAAATATTTTTTAATGGTAAAAAGTACTTCTTTCTTCATAATAATATTATATAAGTTAGATTTATCGTTTTAGTTAACTATTTAAAGTATTTTAAAGGGTTGTTAGGAAAATTTTAGGGGTTGTTTTGAAAGGTCTAAGGTATTTCACCCCTTTAGACACGGTTTTCAAGTTTCATTTATTTTGTAATGCAACTACACATTTCCGGAGTATTTTTTGACTCTGAATCCAATGATTAAATTATAATAAGTTCAAAAACCATCCCTAAAATAGGGTACTCATCACAAATTACCCCTTTTGTCTTGCGTCAACGATTACGAAACACCCTCCTTTTTTGAGCACGGGCTTGGGACAGACTGTGGCAGAGTTATGTTTCTTTTTTTTTTTGTTTTTTTTTTTTGTACTTTTTTTTTATTCTTTTTTTGTTTTTTTTTTATATATTTTTGGTAATATTATACAGATTTTAAATACTTTGGTGTAAGAATTCTAATTTATGGTAAAGATTCTTTAGTGTGATAAATTTCAAAACAAGGTTCAATACATAGAGCTTTAGAACATATTGAACACTCATATGTAGATCGGGACTTTTTGTTGAGCATATGACATAAAGCACATTGACGTGGTAATGGTTTATCACTCTTTTCAGATTTAATTTTTCTAAGAAAATGGCGACCGTTTAGTCGAATTCCAGGTACAAGAGATAGGGTTGGAACTTTTTCAATGTCTAGTTTTAGAATTTCTCTCACTACGCTCAATCGAAAATCGGGGAATGAAATTTCAGTTGTAGTCAGCATCTCGTATAATTTATGAGAATTCGTCAACATCAAGTCAAGAAGATGAAAAAATAGTTTTCTATACCATTTCATACATTTTCGGATTGTCTCTGTCATAGACAACTGTCTGTCGATATCATCAACTTTACCCATATTTTTGCTATGGTCATGAATACAACTTGGTTTCATAATATCTTCATTAGTTTTCTAATGTTTTTTACCAGTGGCACAGTACTCAAATTCATGAATACTTGTCAAAACATAAATTTCTTTTTTATCCATCCATTTGATCACCATCCAACTATCGGTGTGAGCAACTTGTGTTTCACCACGATTCAACTTCGAGTCAAGGGTAGGTATTCCTTTTCGATTCTTTTTCACAGTTCCACAAAGGCCAGTTTCTTTATCGTGGAGATATTCCGAAAGTTGTGGTGAAGTGTACCAATTATCAGTGAATAATTGACGTCGTACATTACAATAAGGTTGCATAAGATGTGCAACAATATCACCAGAAACGCTTAAATCAAATTTATCATAATCAGTGTCTGCACCAGTGTATACAATAAAATCTAAAAGAAAACCTGTGTCACAATCTACTAATTCAAATAACTTCAGTTCAAATCGTTTTCTTTTCAAAGGTAAGAACTGTTTGAACTTAAGTCTTCCTTTTCACAAGACTAAGCTTTCTTCTATACAAAGTTTTTTACCTGGAATAATTGTGCTAGAAAATTTATTTTTCAAATACTCAATCACTGGTTTAATTTTTTTTTCAAAGGGTGGTTAGTAACCTCTAAATTATTAGAAAAATGAAGATATCTTAAAATTTGAAGATATCGGTTTCGGGGCATAGTTTCACCAAATATTGGAGTACACAACAATGGATCCTGGCACCAATACTGATTCAATTGTCCTTTCACAACATGGCCCATATTTATTGACAAAGCAATAAATATCGATAGTTTATCTTCAGTCAAATCAGTCCATGGTTTCATGTTTTTTCGAGTTGGCTCAGGATTTTGCTCTTGAAATAGGTTTGTTTGTTCTACAATAAGGTTTACAAGAAATGGGTCTAAAATATATTTAAAACATTCTAATGTTGTTATTTTATTTATTGACACTTCAGGACGTAGTTGAGCTTTGTCAGGAAAATCTTTTATCGACGGATAAAAATAAGGATCAAAGTATACGTCAGGTGCTTCGTAGTCATCATTTGGGATATCATTTGAATCAATATCACTCGCAATGCCTCTATCTCTAACATCTTCTTCAGGCTCTGATTCTCCACTACTCCAAACATTGTTTTCTACATTCATTGTATTACGCAGTTTGTATAATAAGAAATAAAACAAAAAAAATACTGTATTTTCAATAAAAAATATCTAAATTCAATAAATTTGGAGTTCAATCTCCCATTTTTCTTATGCAAGAGAATAATTTATAAATTTATTTCTGATTCACTATGTTAATTTTTCATAAAAATTATTTTATGAAAATAAATCTATTTATAAACCACATGCAAACAAAGCAACATATTTTTCCAAAAAAACCTAAGATGAAAGCATCATAAATATGGGAGGGAGGGAGGGATGGCGGGGGGAGGTTGAAGTGAAAAAAATTAATTCAGTAACTAAAATTTTTATCAAAATAATCAAATATATTTCGTTGATAATTTTAGATATTTGCAAACAAAGCAACGCATTTTTTTTTTCAAAAAAAAATAATACAAATGGTAGTACAAGGCATAGGACGGGTAAATAAGGGTAAAGAAGAGTTGAAAGGGGTGGGGAGAGATAAATTTATATTAAATTGTATTCGATTGTAGTAACAAAAACTTTTTTGAAAGTATATTTCGTTGCAATTATGGTCAGATCGATAAAAAGAAAAAATCGCTTGTGCAAAGTAAAAATGATAGTTTTAAGAGAGGTCGGGTGGGTGAAAAGAGGTGTAAAGAGGTAAATTTATCTTAAATGGTTGTAAAAAGTAAAAATTCTATTAAGGTTATGCATATTTTAGTCTAAAAATAAAGATTGAAGAAGTTTTTTTGTTGCGTCAAAATATTGATTTTCCGGCAGTCTAAAGGTTAATGACATTTTAAATTACCTTAATTAACCGATTAAAAAAAATTATTAAATTAAGTTTTAATTTTTATTTGGAATATGTTCTTGTTTCTTATAATATACCACATTTTCGTTCCAAAAAAAAATACTTTAAAAAATATGAAAACAATTTAATGTACTTACATGGCCAGCGAGGTTGAAGTAGCTATGATTTGTTAAATTAATCGGTGTAGCTTTGGAAGATGTGGCTTTCATTTCGACAATCAGTTTTCCTTCATCGGTTAACCTGAAACTTACCGAAGCGAGCACAGTACCAGGAAAGCCTTCGTCGCCATCTTCACTTACTAAAGTCATAATGACGTTATTGTATTCGATGGTTGCTTCCCAGACTTTTGAACTCCAGCCATTAAATCCACCATGTAGCGTATTCTTATCATCAAGGTTCTTTGATACTTGATACTCTATACCGTCGATCGTGAATCGACCACCTGCAATACGATTCGCTACTCGGCCTACAGTTGCTCCAAAATATGGATTAATTTTAGATAAATATCCTAAATAAAAATAAATATCCTAAATGAAATCCACAATAAGTCAAGAACTAGTTCTACGAATTATCTTTATAAATATCTCAATACAGCATAATTCTAGAGTTAATAATGCTAAAAATGAGATAAGAAGAGATAAGTATATAATTGAGAAATAATTTTTATATCAGAATTACGTATATTTATTAGCTTTTATTAATTATATTTCCATTTAGAATTTTATATTATACAAAAGTATTGAGTCCCGATTAGTCAGAAAATTGAAGCGAAAATATTTTTAATAAAATAGTCAACTTCCTAAATTGTAAAAAAATGTTTAAAAACGAATTTTAAAAAGTATAACAAAAAATTGAATTGCGTTAAAAAGTAAAAAGTACAATATATACATAAAAATCATTTACGTGATATATGTGAATATAAATTATAAAAACTTCTCTAAGTCAGCGTTGTATACAGTACTTTTTATTCAATTTTATAATTTAGAACTAAAGTTGAATTGAATCAAATTTAGTTAACATCCTTTTTTTAAGGATATTATTTAAAAAATGCCATTAACATTTTGTAACAAAGTACTGTTGGTTGTCCACTTTAAAACACTATTAAGACAATTCTTTAATAATTTGTAATGAAAATGCGATTCCTTAGCCTACTTTTTACATTTCCTTTTTTTTAATATTTGTTTGTAATAAAATTTTAAAAGTTGATTTGTCTTGTTCAATAAATTTTTTACTTACTTTTTTTTATGTTTAGAATATGATAAGATTTGTAATTATACACCGAAAAAATGTTTTTTTAAAGGAAATTTTACTGTAGAATCAAGTAAATGATAACTACGAGGGTAGATTAAGTTTCCGGCCTGACCAAGAGATGGCGCCACTAGGCATACCTTGACGTGGCGTTCTACAGTACCATCCTTAGATAGCTCGTAGCTATAATTTCAGTCCGATCGCCAATATTAGTTTAGGTTTGAGAGCACTCTGAACACGACGCCTCTGTGTTTTTCGTAAAAATGGAAAAGCTGGAAAATCGTGCTGTCATCAAATACTTTTATTTGAAGGGGTTGACGCTGAAGGAAATTAAAGAAGAGATTGACTTAACACTGGGGACATCCTCCCCATCATATTCAACCGTTAAACATTGGGTTCCGAGTTTAAAAAGTATCGTGTGAGCACCTCTGATGAGCCTCGCTCAGCACACCCTATTGAAGCCACAACCCCAGATATGATCGAAAAAATCCATCAAATAGTGCTGAAAAATCGCAAATTAAAAGTGCGTGAGATAGCTGAGACGTGTAAGATGTCATATGAACGTGTACAAAATATTTTGCACCAACATTTGGATATGGAAAAGCTCTGTGCAAGATGGGTGCCGCGATTGCTAACAGTTGACCAAAAATTCGAAAAAACATTTCTGCCGCTAATTTGGCGTTGTATAAGCGTAATCCAAGCGAATTTTTTCGTCGATTCGTAACCGTTGACAGGGGAACCAACTCCAAAGAAGGCAAAAACAATTTTTTTCGGCGAACAAGGTTATGGCTACTGTTTTTTGAGATGCAAGAGGTATTATATACATTGATTACCTTGAAAAGGGTAAAACTATCACTGGTCAATACTACGCAGACTTCTTGCAACGTTTGAGCCACGAAGTGAAAATTAAACGACCTCATCTGGCTATGAAAAAAATCTTGTTTCATCACGATAACGCACCAGCACACACGTCAATCGTTGCTATGGCTAAAATCAACGATCTCAAGTTTGAATTGATGCCGCACCCTCCCTACTCTCCAGACCTAGCCCCGAGTGACTATTATCTCTTTCCTAACCTCAAAAAATGGCTTGGCGGTAAGAGATTGACAGACAATGAAGAAGTAATCGAAGCTGTAAATGGGTTTTTGGAGGAGCTTGACGAATCAGTATATAGAGATGGCATTACTAGACTAGAACACTGCTATGAGAAATGTAACAGCCTTGGAGGAGATTATGTTGAGAAATAAAAAAAGTTCTTAAAAACGTCGTTTTTCTTGGTCAGGCCGGAAACTTATCAATCCACCCTCGTATCATTAGTAGTCGAAAAAATTTTATTTAAATTAAAATAATTATTTACTTAACTTAAAATAAATATTTACTTCAAAAAATGAATAAAACATTTCAATCAGATTTTAACACGGGATGCAGAGAATATATTATTTGTCTCGTATTTACCCCTGAGCTGAAAGATACGGAAGACCCCAGGCCGCCCCAAGCCTACATGGGCATGGGGTCATCCTATTCTAAAAGAAAGAGAATTTTTTCTGACCCCACTCTCTGAAATATCTTGACTAGGCTATTGCTTTGTAAATTGTAGGAAAAACATGGGACTTTATATAATTTCTTTACTACACTCTTACTATATATTGATCCAAGATTTTTCCTTGCTGATATGTAATTAACTGTTTTAAATATAAGAATTTTATATTGCACAATTTTTTAAATTAACTCAGCTACCTATTGCCCTGTTAGAGAACAAATTTTTTCTAACGAAGTTGACTTGTAGTCGCTTGTACTTTAGTATAGAGTAAAATTTTTATGATAAATAGCTTGTTACAATGTAGAAATTTCTTTCGAAAACCTCAAATCTTTGAAATACTTGATCAAAAATAGTCAAAAATCACAAAAAACTTCGATGAAAATAATGTGCAAATGTGTAATATTATTGGAAAAAATTATAAACTAACATCAACATGCATGAAATAACTGCATACATTATTTTAACATTAGACAAATCTGCATGTGTATTATAGATTACTATAATGCGTAGTTGGCAACAAACCTTCTAAATTTTATGTGGTCAGGTCAAAATAATGCAAAAATTCGGAAACTTATGTAAAGAATAAAAAAAGACGTGATCAATTGAATAAATAATTAAACTTACTATTTTCTATATCATTTCTATTTAAAAAATTTTACCCATTTCCTTTCTTTTTATTTCAGATAAAAAAAACTATGTTTTAGAAACCTTTAGCTCAAAAATGTTGATTGGTTGACAAAAAAATAAAAAAAATAAAAAAACACAAAACATGAAAAAAATTGAATCTGTATATAAAATATTTCTTAATCTGTCTAGATAGAAATGAGTTTTATACACAATCTTGTGCAAAATCCATTTCATTCATTTTTAACGATATCATCTCAGATTTATCAAAAAATCATAATATATCATAAAACTATAAAAATTGTAAATATAAAAATTCGTAACAAAACGTCAATAAATGTGTAATACAGTTCAATACGAATGGTATATATGCAATGCTCGTTATTTTCTTTTTGTAGGTCTAATATTAATCTGACATAATGTTAATATCGTCTAAATAAAGGCAGAGATCAATATTCTTGTTTTTTTTTTTTTTTTTTTTTTTTAATATATACTATAATATGTAAAAATTAATGTAATAACCCTTTTAATTTACTTCCAGTTCAATTTCATTTTTTAACCTTATCGATATTATTTTTCTTGCTATAATTGTCAGAGTTAACTTTAAATCATGAAAAAGTTTCCATTTATAGTAGAGATAATTAAATATCTTTTTTTATTTTGTTTCAATATTGTACTGCTAAAAACTTCTCAGATATTGTCCCTAGAAATGTCAATTTCACTTTAAACAATAAAATCTTTAGTTTAAAAATATGCTCTTTTTTAACTTCGATTAATAATTTTATTCTATATCGATTGCATTTTACTGTATTGTTACTGCATAAAATTTTGAATATAGCATTTTTATTGTTCTTTTTGTTTTCATATATAGCTCCTTGAAGAGATGAATAATATGAATTATCTAGTTTTACTTTAATTATAATTCATTGCATGCATTATATCCGAACTAAAATTGTTGTGCGTAATAAATATCTAAGCAAATTTATTACCTTTTATGAGATGGACGTGCTTGAAACTAGCTAAGAGAGATAATTATAAAAGACATGTGTTTGAGTTTGCATCCTCTTTCCGTCTAATATATTACTATATTGTATATAATTAAGTACTCAAAGCGACAGCTCGTTCCGATCCTTCACATTACAGCTGATTAAGTAAAGGATCGTTTGCGCGCCAAGCTTCGTACCGATTGTATACCTGCAGTGTATCGCTCCTAATATGCCGATTTCGCCACCATTTTGTCCCCTCCATTCCCACTTCTACAAATATGTATGGTGTATACGAAGTTTAGTTACAAAATCGATCAAGACAGAACAGTTCAAACCGCCGCGAAAGTAACACTCCGCCAACGGAGAAACTAGTTAGTTCATTAGTTAATAGTCAGTTAATTAATTGTAATTGATTTGAATTCGAATAAAGTTATTGATAGTGAACAAAATAAGAATATTCATTCACAACGAGAAAACAGCTAATGAGATGTGCAATGATACACGGCGCACAGCAAAAGTAGGCAGAATCACATTGCCTCAACATGCATTATAAAATTACCAGCCGTTGGCAAACTTTGCAGTGGTTAATTTTCAGTATAAAGATTTTGTAAAATAGGTCGTTATATTAAAATTACACTTTGTAGTTTTACACACATTCTGAATAGATAAAAAAACATCTATCGCAGCATTATTATGACATTTCAATGGTTTAAATAAATGTTACAGCTCTTTGAACATCGTACAATTTCTCTATTTTCATTGTTTATTTAACAATAAAAATTTTTTTTAAGTTTTTAAAGTACATTTTTTGGTTTAGAATTATTCCTTGTACAATTTTCATTCGAAACATTTTTCAGTTTGTTTTTGCTATTTTGTAATAAATAAATATGTTTCTAACCTGCTACAATTCCGTTAATTTAGGGTCTTTTCTACGCACTCTGAGCTATTACTTAGTGCAAAAAAATTGACATAGGAAAAAATGTTGGTAACTGGGTTATTTTGAACCTAATTTGCTTGGACTATTAATATGTATGTGAATAAAACTTTTTCTATTCATAAAACAGTGTTTTTATAATTCTTTAGAACTTACAAAATATCAAAAAGATCTATTTTGTTTAAAATATCAAGATTTAAAATTCATTTACAATTCACTTACTTTCCTCAAACTAGCGTAGAAAGAGCAACTTTGATAAATAACGTTCTGAAAAGAAATTGTTTCGATTTCATTTATATATCTTTACCAATAAATATAGTTGCTATTGCAGAACTTAAAAAAACACAAAAAAATCAAAACTATTGCCGATCAAAACTACTGAACTTCTTAAGCCCACGTCCTAATTTCATACATATTTTGTTACGAATTAATTGCTTATTTATTCCGCTTCACCTGATCTGCTTGCTTTTACCGTTTTCGATAAACAATGGATATGCTATTTCAATATTAAGCTTATGTAACCATTTTCTATATCTTCCTTCATTCTAAAGATACAAATTTCATATTGTTTTCATAATTCGTTGCGTTTTTGTTTCTCATTTGGCTTCCGAGAAATAATGCATACGTTAATTTTATATTAAGATGAATGTTCGTTAGTTGAAATTAAATTTAAATGGAAGTATTTCTAATATTGTTACTATTATTAGTATCTAAGACATAAAGTGAAATCATTCTCATTTTTATTCATTAAGCAATGAGATGGTTCTTTTCAAATTGAATCAGTCTTTACGATAACTTTAAAATTTAGTTTTTTTAAATTTTAGTATTTTAAAGTGTATTTATCACGTGGCCTTATCAATTTTCATATTACTCAATACTCTTAAAAATTAAGTTTTTACAATTTTTATGCTACTAATTCTAAGTATCGCTGATCTACTAAATCCTATTAATATCTATCTTTAAAAGTAATTTGTTATACTTCCCTTTGAATCGCTTTCAGTAACTGCACAAGCAGGTGCATTAAACCGACCTTTTTTAAAGCAACAAATTATGCAATCTAATATATTCAGCGATTCTCGACAACGGAAAGGAGAACAAAGCCAGGTCTTGCGTGCCTATATAAATCAGCAACAAATTAGCAAAAAATTATGTCACCAGTCTGATATCGTCATGTTTCAAAAGTCGGGAGATCTAGAGAGTGACCACGATAGCTTATATATTAAACTAGCGTAGTAATTGCTTTTGGAAAGCAGAAGGAGTGTGGGCTACGGAATATAAGCATAATCAGTTATGGGGTAATAAATTTTGAACAAATAAGTAGCAAAAGATGCATGTGATTAAGATGTGAGCTTATAAAGTAGCTATACCGACGAAATAAATTTTAGAAAATCGATTTTTCAAAGAGCTCATGCGGATATATTATTTTCAGTTAAATTAGATATAACAGAGGTAATATTTATAGCTAAGAATATTTTATATAGCGTCCCTTTTTCATGAGTATTATATAAGTATATGTCTAGTCAATATCCAGAACTTTCAAATTAATTTATTCTACACACAAGTGTGATTTTTTAAATGCAGGTTAGTTTACAACAGTCGACATAAGTACAAGTTTCAATTTTCAATAAAGGCCTCATTAGGATGATTTCAATATTTTTTAGAAAATATGGATAATTGTTTTGAATATAAATATGTTGATCAGGTATATAATATAAAGGGAAAATAGGGGGGGGTATATATAATAGTGTTATTAGAATTTTATTTCAGCAGTCGTTGAAGATGAACCGAAGCAATTTGAAACGTTAAGAGAGCTTGATCGTCCTTTACTAACAATAGTATTTAGATTAATTTTTATTTATATTTCAGAATCTACGGGCCTGACTATAAATAAGTACAGTTTGAATGTCATTATTTAATTATAAATATATTATTTTATACGACTGTAAGATCGATGAAAATATTTGTTAGTTTAATTTACGACATACGTACAATTATAACATAAAATATTTAATTTAAATTCAAGTACCAAGCTAGTTTTAATTAGCGTCCTACCTTCAATATTATCAAAACCACATACGACGTCATCGATATGCCCAGTTTTGTCTGGCGTTCTTACAGCTACAATTATTGCTCCGTAAGAAATAACGTCAACTTCTTGATTTTTTGCATTCTTTAATGTAAATTTTTTTACCTCCTTTCCAGCTATGGCTCCCCAAGGTTGTACCGTGACTTGATTTTCTTCTTTTAAACCCATAGTAGTTCTGTAACTAAGAATTTTAAACAAACAGTCATTATCAAAAGTTATGCGTAAATATAACTATAACTGCTTTTATTTCTCTATTTTAAACATATATATATTTTAAACAATACCAAACAATAAAAAAAACAAGTAAATTAATGAAAAAGCCTTAATAAATATCAACATAAGCTGTAATTTGAAGGCAAATAAAGAAAAATACTAAGAATAACCATGTTTATGATTTTTTGAAATCGAGTTTCAAAAAGTTATTTAGTGCATCGCTAACTTACTGCCAAATTAAACCGCATTAGGATATGACAAACTATAAGGCTGACATAATCCAATAAAAATAAGTTTTATGAAAAAAGAATCATACCGAATTTAATTTTCATTCACGATAGATGTTGGAATTTGATTTGATTACAATTTATTTTGCTATTTATTTCAATATTGATTTATATTTTTTGTCCTTATATCTGACAGCTTAGTAATATGGTTAACGTTTTTATTTGAAAAACTACTTAATCATTTAAAATACATATTTATTTTATTAGAAACAGTACTTATGTGTGTATAAATTATTAAAAATGTCTGAAATGTTTTTTTCATTACTAAATTAATGTTTTAAATTGCAATTGAAAAAAATATCAAAAGATTCTTTTTCTAATAACTTTTTTACAACTTGCTGGCATTTATGATAGCTACTTGTCGAAATTTCTGATAATCGAAATTAATAAAGAAAAGTGTACATTTAGATATGTACAAATTAGAATATTATTATTTTTATTATTAGTTAGGAATCTTGATATTTCTAAAATGATAAACAATATAAACCACTGAAACAACTCAATCCTAAAAGTGAGATGAGGCTCAATAGCATTGGCATGATCGTATATGCACTAGATTCTCCTTGTGGTGGGGGAAACCTCTGTTATAACAGAACGGCGCAATCATGGTGTAATGTAGAATAGTATAACGCAGTCAAATCTGGTCCAATTGACGTAAGTATAGCTGTGAAGATCTAATCCGTCGGTGGAGCCGTCCACTCTTTATGGTTGATCAACATTTCAATATCAAAATTAATTTTAGAAGCTTCAGGTGCAAGCATGCAATGAAATTTTAAATTTGTACTAAAATTTATCTTAAAATTCAATTCTAAATACAATAACTTCTCCTTATAAAACCCATTCGATGATGTGAAGATCTCAGGGATGCTTTTTTGCAGTCTTAGCTCTGCTATAAGATTATTTTTTTATGTTTCATTTATTGAATTTTTATTAAATATAGTAGGTGGAATGTTAAAATAAAGATAAAAGAAATAATCTTTTAACATGAACATTATTTCAAACGAGGAAAGAAAAGACGTTTGTTCAATCTAAAGGGTAATCCAAGACTAACTAGGATACACGGATATCATAACAAGGTACACGAAATTGAAAATTCTGCAAGCTCTTGTGAGAAGCTTAAAAGCTATTAGAAAACTTTAGGCATCTAAACAATAAACCCATAAATCATTTGCCACGCAGGGTAGCAAAGACAGACCGTAATAAGACACATTGGACTCATATGTTTACATCCTTTTACGATACGGTCCAATATTTAGTTTCAAGTATTTTTTGTTTTATTATTTATAGAAGGCTAAAGTCATCTAACATAATTTTTATGTATTTCGGTAATTTTCAGTTGTTTAAAAGAAAATTTTAAAGAACTTCGAAAGTTTAATAATATAAGCAATGATCTAACGTACTTCTGTAATGCTTACATGGCTACCATTTATTAGTTCTCCTCTTCGACACCAGTATCGCATCTTATATTTAAATTGCTAGTACTGATCCTCAAGAATATCGACAAAATTAAAATCTATGTCGATATTTTTTATAATATAATTTAAAAATATATGATAAGTAAATAAACTCTTGCCTTCCTTTGTTTATACATTTAATGTAAAACTTAATTTAGATTACAAGTTCATTACATAAAAAAAAGGTTTTTTTTTAAAAGTAGCATACAGGTAGTCTATTTAAGAGTTAGTACGTTAGTACTCAGATATTTAAGACAATTGACAGCATATTAGTCAAAACGGAGAGTCATGTTTTTGAATTCTACTATAATTTATCAATTATCATTATTTGTTTTTGACTTGGTAAATATATAACATCCAAATGTCAATAAATATATCAATATAAATTATTTTTAATAAAATTCATTGGATATTTATTAATTATATATTTCATTTTAACTAGCGAAAATTTGGACTCTATCAGTAAATGGGACAACTACCTTATATATATCATCATTATCATCATCACATCATACTAATTTATAAAGACAAAGCGTGCTTTTGTTTATACACGATAACCAAAACAACTGAACCGATTGCTCTGAAATTCGTAAATATATGTTCTATATGATCTTTGAAAGATCATAAGCTATGTTGTGTGTTAAAAATCATTTTACTTTCATCAATAAATTATGCACGCATTCATTACAAAGGACGTATTATAATAATTTAGTGAGAATAATAGCCGAATTCGGCAACGAGTGTTATATCATGCACGTAGTAAAATAGTATCAATTCATAGTAATCAGCTAAAACTATTAATATCAGGCCAGCTCATTTGAACGGCTATATTTAACATTGGTATTAGTATCATAAAGGAGTGTAATTTTAGTCGGTATTAGCCTTTTTATTCTTCAGGTTAATATGACACATTGGACACATTTATCACCTTCGATATTTTTTGAACATTTTATTTTTTCTTATATTAAATTAATATGTTAAATTAAAATAAATTACAGTAAGACTTTCCTTGTTTTTATGACCCCTGTTAGATTATTTTAGCCTTCTATAAATAAGAAAGCAAAAAATACTTGAAACTAAATATTGGAGAGTATCGTAAAAGGATGTAAACATATGTGTCCACTGTGTCTTATTACGATCTGCGTCTTTGCTGCCCTGCGCGGCAAATGATTTATGAGTTTATTGTTTAGATGCCTGATGTTTTTTATAGGTTTTAAGCATCTCACAAGGGCTTGCAGAGTTTTCTTTATCGAGTACTGCAGGTAGTCTTGCGTTGTCCTTTCGTTTGAAATAAAGTTCATATTCAAAGATTATTTCGTGTATCTTTATTTTAACATTCCACCTACTATATTTAATAAAAATTCAATAACCCCCGATGAATCTGAAATATATTATACAATATATTACTACCAATAAATTAGATTAAAAATTAAAAAAAATAAAAATAAAATAGTAATAAAAAATGAATAATAATAAGACCGATAAAAATATTTATTAATTTAATTCAAAACAGTCGACATAAGTACAATTTTTAATTTTTTTTTCGTATGTAGAAAAATCTCTCTTTCTCTCTCTGTCTGTCTTCTCCATGTAAGATGGTTATATTCCAAATTATACTAATACTAATTTATACGAAATTTATAAAGACCAATTGTGTTTTTGTTTGTATACGTTGAACAATAAAATGATTAAACCGAATGTTCTGAAATTCGAAATATATCTTCTATATTATATTCGAAGTGACATAGGCCACGTTTTTTTTTCAACTGAACAAAAAAAAAATGATGGCAAAACAGGAAGAGTTAGTATGCCAATAATACCGATACTATATATATATATATATATATATATATATATATATATATATATCGTCGCTTCTATATAAAAAAACGATACCCAAACGTCCGCTTCAAAAAGTTGCTATTTCGCAAACCTTTTTTTGTGCTTTAATTTCAGTGTGAACTACTAATAAAATATTCGTGGTATTTAATTTAAAATACAAAAAACATACGAAATATTGATATAACTATATCTTACATACGGTTTCTGCGGGGAAATCGTGGAATTTCATCTTCGATTGGTAGAATAAGATGTATAGGTATATCAGGATATCGTATTCTACCTCTCGACCGCGAAACTCTCTATCAAAGTCCGTCGGAGACGTATTCTACCGTCCGAATACAAAACTCCCCGTAGTAGTCGTACTGACACACCTGGGCATCGTATTCTATTGCTCAAACAAGATAGTACAGTATTTCTTCATAAAAGCCTAAAGTGTGTGTATCTGTGTGTGTGTTTTTTTAATAGGCGTAGGCAGAGCAAGCTCTGCACTAGTGGCCTCTCGAAATCAGCATCGCGCCGGAACTATCCGGGAATATTACTTCGGCGGGGCTGTTAGTTAGCCTATACGACTCCTCTTCTTATGACGCTATCCTACGTCCCCCATCCACACAAGTGATCAGGGATTCGGTGTTCGTCCTCTGCAACTTAAAATAGAATCAGCTAGTCTAATTCATCCTGGGCCATTCGCCTAATTCTATCGGCATTTCTAAGTTTGGTCATCACCTCTTTTGCGAAACTGGCTACTGCCTTCCAGTTTTCAGAAGATTCCAACATTATTGATAGGATGCTCTCTGGTCTTTGTTGTGCTCACGTTGTGTTCTAAAACGAGGGCAGCTCACTAATATGTGCTCGGCATCCTCAACCAATGTCGGACAGATGGGACAGAAATCATTATTATCCAGGTGAAAACAGTGGAAATAGAACCTAAAACAACCATGTCCAGTCAGCAGCTGGGTTAGGTGGAAATCTAGTTCCCCGTGTTTCCTGTTGATCCATCTTTGTATGTCTGGAAGGATACGATAAGTCCATCGGCCATTGTTATAATCGTTCCATCGTTTTTGTCATGTTTCTATAGAACGATGACGTTCTACGTTTTTAGCACCTTGTAGATGAGTTTAATTACTTTAATTAGCTATACAATTTTCTTTGAAATGTTGTTAAAATTTTTCAATACATTATGAATTAATGAGTTAATTATGGGTCTCTACCAGAGGACTAAAAAATGGGTGGAGTAAATTATTTACTAAATAGACCAATAGACCAAATAGACATAAAAGTAATATTTGCCAAACAAGATTGTAATGTTTTTTGCAAATTTTATATCAGATATTTCCTTTGTCTATTTCGCAAAATGTAACCCATTTACTAAAATTTTAAATTGTTGAAAGCAGACATTTTTGTCTGAAAAAGTATTTGGAAATGATGCGAGATTATTAAAGTTTGTTCGCACTTCGAATCAGTGAGCATTGTAAGACTACAATGCTAAAATGTATGTTTAGAAAAGACAAAATTATTTCCAATAGTTCAAAGCAAAATCTATGATTCTATTTAGCTAGAATCATAAAAATTCATCGATAAGACATTTCGCCATTATTCTCTCTTTCTCTCTCTCATTCAGTTGTTTAATTATGCTTGTTTAATTCGTCATATTGTTTTCTCTTATTTTTTGGAGACTATCACACTCAAAGTTTGATTGTCCATTGTTGAATAGATACCTGTTCCGGTGCAGGAGACTGCGGCGATCTCTTTTCCATTTTTGAATCGCCTCTTCTCACTTCTACAGTCCCTCTTCTATTTCAGTTTATTAGAACATCCATCATTGCAGAAATACTACCCAAATTCTACAACTTTATTGATTTCATACATTGCTTTTATATAAGGACCTGGCTGACATTTTTTATATGACGGTCTTTTAGTTAATTTATTCTGGTTTTGGATTCATATTCATATATATCACACTTTTTTCCTTTGTATTAAGTATACAATCTCTTGACATAATAGTAGGATGTTTTTTATATTAAAAAAATGACAATAATACTCTGCGAGCATATATTTATAAGTTATTTGGTTGTTTCAATATTTTAAATGTATTTTTTGTTCGATTATTAATACAAATAATAAAATAATTATCTAATTTTGTTTACTTAAAAATAAGAATAAAATGTCCGATATCTTTTTGATACAAGTCTTTTGTTGCACATATTATCTAAACTTATTTTCATTGTATATGTATTTTAAAAATTACTGAAACTAAAACTGTAAGATTAAGACAACATCTCGGAGAACACAGAAATGTTAATTTTATTCCTATACTGATTTTACAGAAAAATATATTGTACATTTGTACATCTATGTAGAAAAAAAGAGGGGAGTGCAAGGGGCAGAAAGAGGGGGGGTGTGAAGAGTTAAAAAGAATCTAAAAGATTTTTAAATCTTATATAAAAATCCTTCTCTTCGCTTAAGAAGTATTAACTTCAGTTACGTGTCCCGCGATATGTGTCCTTTTTATTCCACAAGATATAAATTTATTTTTTAAATAATGCTGATAATTGATTTATGATATTACTTTCTACTTATTTTATGAAACGGTTACAAAAAACCTATAGGTTTAAACAATATTTTTCTTCGAATAAAATTACATAATTCTGTGAAGAAAAAAAAATTCCTTTATTTTTATTACTGTACTTTGTCAATAAATGTACATAATGATAAAATAAAGCTGTGATCATCGTAGCTTCTAGAAACTCATACGCCTAGATGCATAGATTATTGTTTTACCCTTTTTGACCACACTTTTTACATAAAAATGCATTAAGATTCTCTATCTAAAATATAAGTTGATAATTATTAACTATAAGAATTAATAATAAAAAAACTTTTCATATTTTTCGCTTACTATTACGAAATTACAGAAAGCATAAAAAGTTTTTTTATGCAAAACCAGTCATCGATAAAATGATTCTTTTAAATTTTATATTTTGTTATATTAATATTTTCTTTTTATATAAATAAGAGATCACCTAATATTAAATAATTCGTATTTTCATATTTAATATTTCGAATCTCTAGTATTTTTTCTTAAATTGAAAGTCATTTGAAAGTTTGAATAACGTAAGCGCTCTAAATAGTATTAAAGTATCTTACCATATGAATGCCATTATTTAAATGTGGAAAAATAATTGATTTTTCAGAGTCAACACTTTTCTTTTTAAAAATTTGTTATGAATGAACTCTTTCAGTACAATTTGACTATTGAGGTAATATAAAATAACAATGACGACATTTAGAGCAAACTAAGTTTTAGATTCTGATATTTCTCAATTGTATGTCTTCTTTTTTTTTAAATAATAAAATAATAATTAATAATAGAGATATTCTAAATGTAGAAAGTAAATTTATTTTGGGTATTATAAAATATAAGTATAATATATGTACAGGTCATATAAATACATGTAATATGCAGTTTCCAGTAGTTATATATATATATATATATATATATATATATATATATATATATATATATCTATATATATATATATATATATATATATATATATATATAATGAAATTGATTCTAACATATTTGTGACAGAATTCCATAAAACAAATTTCATTGTCCCGCATAAGAATTTTTAAAATTAAAAATTTCTCACCTACAATACAAGAAAATTAGTACTAAATTGGTTTTGGACATAGTTGCACACTGCATTATTTTATATCACGAATTATGTCAAACTGCGTAACTATTCTACTGTAAACTCGTGGATACATATGCTAGTGTGTATATTAGTCACGAATGCCGCAGAAATACTGTCGAGTAGTTTCTATGTGAGAATTTAAATGTGCAACTGAAGTTCGACGTTTCTTACGACTAGGTTGCAACATTTAGTGACGCTTGGTAGGGATTCTCACTGGCGTCGCACCTTAAACCAGATACCTGGAGGTAGAATGTTAAAAGGAGAAACAGCGCAGATTCGTTACTGTTCGAGAAAGATAAAAACTTACTTTATAACTTTTCTTTCTCTTTTCTACAATAGAAGTGATTGATTGGATACTTCGTGCAAAAATACCGAGCCAATTACAGTGATTCTAAAAGAGTGATAGAAGTTATATACTACTTTTACCTCTCTCTTTCGTCGTAAGTCTACTTTTTAACACGGTATGCTATCTACAGATCTATGTGCTCTAAGTGTCTTACGTGGTAAATTTCTTTGCTAATTCTTAAAATTTATAATCTTTTTCTTCTATCTTAAGAATAAAACTTTTCAGTGTTTTATGTTTCATATCTCATGTTTTATTATAATATTATTATAAAAGTTGGATTTGTATTAAATCTGTTTAAGTTCTATGTACTTGTGCAATTTGTTTAAAATAGGTTGTACGAAAATAAATAATATTCCTGGTAGCTCATAAATTACAAATTATATCATTATAACTTCACATGAGAAACAATCAATTCTGATCGAATTCTATATAAAAATAACGTTGTGGAAAACCATTAAATTATTTAATAAGTTATAAAATTAACTTAATTATTTTAAGCATTAAAACAGCCTTTACATTATGTAAATATAAAATGAATTGGTATTCTACGATGCTAATAACGTTCAATAATTATCAGGATACATTTAAATTGTCCAAGAATATGAAACATTCACATTTCTGAAGTAAAATTTCACTACGTAAACCCGTATATATCGGTAGTAATTTTTTTTATATTGAAATTAAAGAAGCTGAATAAATTATATTAAAAGATATTACACACGCGCGCGCATGTGCACATCTATAATTTGCAAAAAAAGTGAACGTAAGACTTTATCATATTTAATACTAAATTATTACAACCATTTGTTCATGAAAAATTAATTAATAATTTTTAAATTATATTTTTGCGTGCATTTTTATTAAACAAGTATTTTTTATTCTTAAATCCTACAATTTTTCTGAAAGTATTGTAAAAAAATTTGTTATAAAATAATAAAATCTTATAAATAATAATATAACTCAAATTGCAAACTAGCAAAATCAATAGTGCTAGGATATAAGGGATTTTTCTGATTATTAAGCGTTTTTTGTTAAATATTTTTTAAGAGTTTTTTTAATATCAACATAAAAAACGTAGAATATTTTTATATTATATTTATTGAAAAAATAAAATAGATTTAAAATTTTTTTTACAATACAATAAGTAGTTAGCTTTGCACAAAGACACTTTATTAACATGGATGTATAAACAGTCATGAAACTTTTTCGTATGTTTGGACAACTGGCATGAACCTTCCAATTGGTTTAAAATAAAAAACAGACATTTTTTCTTAATCTATTAAATTTTGGTTTTCATCCCGACTAGAATCTGAAACAAATATTAACATTTAGGATTCTGGGCTATTTTTTAAATGAAATATAATATGTAATTTTTATCGTTTTAACTTAAGAAAAAATGTTTGATATATTTTAATTATTATTGTACATACATATATACTCCCTCTCCGCCGATCGAATTAAAGCAATAAAGAAAGGCGATCTCTTTTTCTCACATGCCAATCCATAATGCCAAATCACATCGAACAACTTTTCGTATGTAAGTCTTAAGTTAATTAATTAAGTCATTTTTTAAGTTAATTATTGATATAAAAAAATAAATAATACATCTAATTAAAAAAGAACTAGTTATAATGAGAAACAGTGTCGCTGTTACTGATTCTTTACAAATTTTTATACATCTGCTTAAATTGTAATAATGTTGTCTATATCAAAGAGTTATAGATTTCAGTCTCTTAGTATGAGGAGAGCTGCCTGGTGTCCCAACGCATCATCAAACATACGGCTCGACGCACGGAGAGATTGTCACGAGTTCACTCGACCACGCTCGACCGTTCCATTATAGCTTTGAACTAGAGGGCATCCGTGGTTAATTTTCTGTTTACGCCTTTTCAGCTGGATTTGGATCGACAAAGAAATAAATCACTTTCTAGCTTTATTCTTATGTCAGCTTATTAACTCTTAATTATACATACATTCCTACATACACGCATATGTACCTACATACATATAAGATGTAGTTATTAAATAACGAGACTGGTGATATAAATCTTTTTATTTTCTTATTATATATATATATATATATATATATATATATATATATATATATATATATATTTATTATGACCATCGATATATACCCCTCCTCATCCCTACATTGCTCCATGTGATTCTTCCATGGAAGTCTTTTTCTGTCTGTGTTTTTTAAAAGGTGTGGCCATTTTTCTTTCACAGCTTCAACAGACTTAAATCTTGTTCCTCATAATGCAGGTTTATCTTACGAAAGAAGTAGAAGTTGAACGGTGAAAGATCCGGTGAATAAGGTGGGTGGTCTAACACTGCGATGTTGTACTGCGCTATTAACGTCTTGACGGACGATACATAAGATATATTTATGAAAACAATATGAATTACATTTTATTATTTCTCCATGCTCATTTCTTTTCTGAGATCAAGGAATTTCATAGTTAGCAATGGCTTTGTTAGTGGATCATCAATCTGCTCCCGTGTGGAAATTTGTTTTAATATTTATATTAATTACAATATTAATGTTAATAATATTAATATTATCTCTATCTGCTCTCTCGAGAAATGATATTTAATATCTATATATTTTGATCGCTTATGATTACTTGGTTTATTCGCTTTACTTATACAACCGTTATTATCTTCATAAATTACAATCGGTTTCATGGTTTTAATTTCTATACTATTTATTAACGTCTTTAGCCATTGTTGATTGTGTGTGTGGGTTAAGCGCGGCTGGCATGATTCAATGAACTTATTTTTCTGCTGCGCGCCACGACACAGCAATACGTGCACTTGTTGTGTTAACAAGCGTGCAATTTACTATATAGAATAATCAAGACCAAGAAAACTTAATTTAAATAAAACTGAATTTAATAATCTCGTTAACAGTACTGCACCGCATAATCTAGTTTAGGGAGTGATATAGATTTAAGTGGAGCGACTCTACTCATTGAGCACAATAAATTAATCATGACGTTGTTGCGTTTATCAATCGATTCTATATAAATACATGCTCCATACGCCTTTTCGGAAGTATCGCAAAACCCATGCACTTCGATTCTAATCGCGTTTTTAATAATAACTTTTCTATTGAATTTAATCTTCTCAAGTAACGGTAATTCCGTTTTTAAGTTTATCCAAGCTGTATGAATATCTATTGATACCGATTCATCCAACTTAGCATCATATTTCCATAGGCTCGGCATGATAAGTTTGGCAGAAACTATTACTGGGCTTAATAATCCAATGGGTCGAAAAGTTGCGGGACGTTCGATAAAATTATCCGTTTCGTGACCTTCGAATCATGACGTCGTAAAATGCTATATCTTATTTCATCGTCGATTGTATTCCAATTGATGCCTAAAGTTTTTTGTTCGGTATCCGCCGCTAAAAAATGTCGATCAGCAGATGTGTGAGTAAAATGTTTAATTATGTCGAGATTGTTAGATGCCCATTTTCTTAAAACAAAACCGGCGGACTTCAGTAACTTAAGTAATTTATCACACAATATTATTGTTTCTTTTAAATTATCCGCGCCTGTTAAAATGTCATCGACATAAAAGTCTCGTCTAATTATCATTGCAATTTCTGGAGATTCTATCTCTATATCACTTGCTATTCGGAATAAACTGCCTATCGCTAAAAACGGAGCCGATGTTGTGCCGTAAGTTACCGGATTTGCACGATATATTCTCAACGTTTCATTTTCGTGTTCACGATATAATACTTGTTGATATGAAGTATCTCTTGCGTCCACTAAAATTTGACGGTACATTTGCTGAATGTCAGCCGTTATTGCATATTGATGCGTGCCAAACCTAATAATTATAAAAAATATATCCTGTTGTACCGTAGGACCTGACTTTAAACAATCATTTAAAGAAAGACTAGTATTAGTTTTGGCAGACGCGTCAAATACTACGCGAACCTTCGTCGTTTGACTGGAAACCTTTAGTACCGTGTGATGCGGTAAAAAATAATTCTTATTGGTAAAATTGTTCGTAACATCAGTCATATGCCCTAAACGAATATATTTTTGCATAAATTCATGATATTCACTGTGTAAATTTTTGTTGCGTGAAAGTTTTCGCTCTAGCGCATAAAACCGTCGACGCACGCCGTCAAACGATTCACCTAATTTTTCTATTTTATTATTAAAAGGTAGACGCACTATAAAACGCTCCATATCTGAATCGCGACGTGTAGTTTCGCTATAATACTTTTCCACTTCCTCTTCTTCTTCAGGTAAGAATTTTTCATTTTGTACTTCCTTAATTTCCCAAAATTTCGCAACTTCCTTTTTAAGACTATCTAGCGATTAAGAACACCCTTTTTTTATATTTGATGATTTAATTGTGCTACCTATTCTTCCCGACAGGAACCAACCTACTTTCGTTTTGTCTGAGTTTTGCGCTCTGGCCCTCTATTTGTATTTGACCGACGCATAACAAATCATAAAAAATTTTCACGCTGATCAGTGCCTGTATTTCCCTTGATTTATTAAATTCCGGATCCGCTAATTTCACGTGTTCAGGGATTTTTATTTTGTCGCTGTTTATCGTTTCATGTGGTAAACAATCGCATATGCGAGGAATAACTAAAAATTTTAAATTTACAAAATAATTCATGGTTCTTGAATAAATACTTGTATTGACAGATTCTGTAATTCTTGTTTCTATACAATTTATTCTCTTCACTGGCATATTTATATTTTTACGCGGTATATTTAATAGATCTACGAACTTTTTCGTCATAAAATTTGGTTGCGACCCGCTATCTAACAATACACGCGCTTGGAGATCTTCTCCCCTTTCATTTTTCACACATATTAATGCGGTCGATAATAAAATTTGCGCTGATACACTAGGAATATACGACGCAACGTTGGAAGTAATTTTCTCAGAATGTTGAATATTTGCGTCAATTGACTCAACGTTTGACGTTAATACGGACTAGTCTCCCTAGCTTCGTAGTGAAGCATGCTATGATGTTTATTACATTTTTTGCAACCGTGCATTCTAAATTTAGTGTTACGATGGCCCTTATTAAAACAGTTGAAGCATAATTTATTTTCTGTAACTATTTCGGCTCGTTGCCCTACAGACATCAAACGGAACTTATCACATTCATACAGCTTATGGTATTTTTCGCAAATTATACATGGTTTACTCGATTGTATTAACGTCAAACTTTATGTTCCCGGCTTATTTTTTAAGCGTACAATTTACTATATAGAATAATAAAGACCAAGAAAACTTAATTTAAATAAAACTAAGTTACTTTATTTAATATTCATATATGTACAGTAGGAGCTGCTGACACGATAGTAGTCTGTTGAACAACTGTTCCACTCAAACATCACAGATCCAAACAAATAAACTCGTACAGGCTTGTCTATATAAAATATTTTCAAATGTGCAGAATTTATAATAACATTATTGGTTGACGTATATTTAAGGGTGTTTCTTATTTTGAAGGAAAGAAGGAATTGGAGAGGGGGCGAAGTGTACAGGTTTTTGCACGTTGAGTCTTAATGCGAGCAGAATTTCTACCAATGAGCTTTTACAAATAGTTTAATTTATATTGTAATATCCGAGGCAGTGAATTTAACACTGGTGAAAAACCCGCAGTTCTTCACCAGGTTAAACATACAATAGGGGCGCAGATCGGGTCGACGCCAGGCTGATTGGTTAATTATTTGCCTAAATCTACATAACATGATGATCCTTACATTCTTCTTCAGGCATATACATTAGATCATAACAGCCATAATGCTTCTTTAACACCTTAAAATAAAGCGATATATTCTGCTTCTGTTTAAGACGCTGCTACAGATGCTTATCTTTTAGTATTTCAGGAAATCGTGCATTTTTCAAATAACTGAAATATGTAGCCTGTTGTACTTTTTCTATCAGTACCTTCATGACCACCCCAATCAAAATCAAAATAAACACTTAAAATATATTGACTATTGGTTTTTCGGATAAGATACATTTATATTCATCGAACCGTTCAAATATCTCAACACTCTTTTTAGGCATTTCGATAGTTCTGTACTATTTTTATTTGAATAGAATGAAAATTTTATCCGATAAGATTTTTGCAAGGGGCGTCATATTTGTTATCTGAATTTAAATCAATATAATTTATTTTAGTTTCGAGTGATGTACTTATAGAATTACAATCACTCATGTTAAAATTATTTAAAATCGTTTTCATATATGAAATTTGATTAAAAGTAATTACATCATTATTTGTTCCAATTTTTATTCCAAGAAATAGTTTCATTTCTTTGAAATTTGTCATTCTGAATTTATGCATTAAATAATTTCTCAAATTATTCATTGTTTGAATATTGGCTGCATCGATTACTAAGTCATCTATGTAGAGTAAAACATATATTCTTAGATATTATTCCTTTATTTAAAATTATATGCAAAGATCAACTAATAAACTATTAAAACCATTTTCTACTAATGTTTTATCAAAAGTTTCAAACCTACATCTTGCTGCCTGTTTCAGTCCATATATAGCTTTATATAATTTACAAACTTGATTTATTTTGTATTTAATTCCTTCAGGAATTGTTATGTCAATTTCCTCCTACAATGAACCATTTAAAAATGCAGTTTTACATCCATGAGGGGAATAAGCAAATTATATTGATTTGAAAACGCTATAATTAATCTAAAACTTGTAATTCTTGCTACAGGAGCAAAAGTCTCATTATAATCAATTAAATATTTTTGATTGAAACCATGAGAAATAAGATACGCTTTATAGTTGAATGCATTTCTCTGATCAACATTTTTAATAGCGAATACTCATTTGTAATCTATAATATTTTTGTTTTGTGGCTTTGATACTAGTACCCAAGTTTTATTAAAGGAATATGAATTTAATTCATTTTTAATTGCTTGTTCCCATTTTTCTTTATGGATATTATTTTGAATATTATTGAAATTATTGGGTATTTCACAATTTACTGATTGTGCATACAAAACTTAATTTACTTCTTCATAAGAAATTCTCAGTTTATCTTTGAATCGATCACTTCTTAGATTTGTAATTACTTTCTTTGTGATCTATCCTTTTGAAATTCTGACTGATTGCAGTTATCTATTTCTATTATAAATTTATTAGATTTGTTCAAATTTTCATTTGAATTTGTGTCTATTTTCGAATCTTGTTTATCTGATTCATTTTTCTCAGTTTTGTCTTCCAGAAATTTTTCTGATTTTCCATTATCAGATTTCTGATGCTCTACTGATTTGTTACGAACATGACGTTCATCAATTTTCATGGAATTTTCTATTACAATCCCTTCAAGCCTCATTTATGGTCTCGAATTCAAACAATTTATTTCATAAGCTATCACGTCCCATGCTATAATAAATTTTTTTGATTCTACATTCCATATTTTATAGCCATTTGAATCGTAACCAACTAAAATATCTTTCCAAGATTTATCTTCAAGTTTTGTTTTTCTTATTTTATTATGCACATATATTGTACTACCGAAAACTTTTAAATATTTTACTTGAGGTTTTTTACCATGCCATAACTCATATGGTGTTTTATACTGTTTTAAAGCATTATTAAGGGTTCGATTTATTTAATACGTAGCAGTTGAAACTGCTGCACCCCAAAATACTTTGTTCTTTTTCTAATCATTCTCTCTGAAACACTATTTTATGATGGAGTATGAGGAACTGTTAAATGATAGCTGATTCTATTATCTTTGCAATGGTACTTCATTTCATTCGATAAATACTCTCTACCACTACCACAATATAAATTTACTATTTTTAAATTAAAATGAGTTTGACCTTTTTTTATAAAGTCTTTAATAACAGAAAATACATTTGATTTGAATGCTATTAAATATGTAACTCAATAATGCGTAAATTCATCTACAAACAGTACAAAATAAATTAAAATTGAAAAGTCTGCAAGCCTTTGTGAGAATCTTAAAACCTATTCAAAATATTTCAGGCATCTAAACAATAAACTCATAAATCATTTTCCGCGGTTGGCAGCAAAGACGCAGATCATAATAAGACCAAGCGGACACATCTGTTTACATACCTTTTATGATACTGTCCAGTATTTATTTTCAAATATTTTTTTGCTGTATTGTTTATAGAAGGCTAAAATAATCTAACAATAATTATATCGTAGTCATTCATTGTATTTAACTACATTAGAAGGGATTTTACCCCACCGAGAAATAAATCTAAATCAAATCAAATCTCTCATTATCTCCATCTCTTTAATGCAGAAATCATCATGCGCTCGCTATCACACTTATCACATTTACAGATATTTTTACAGTTCGTGCTATGCAGATTACCAAATCAGAATTTATTTGTTTACGCAAGAAATCTGCGATTCGGTGCATATGGTAATATAAATGTAAGTTTATGAGCACGCCATACAAAAAACATAAGCAAATGCACCTGTTTTCTGAGTGTGGTGGAATTATACTCAACAACCGAAGCTTGGTGAGCAACATGATACAAGCGAACACTTTCTTCCCAAATTCTTGACAGGTACAGGTGACCCTCTGAATAATTATATAGCACATTATATCTCAGGCGCAAATTGAAGATGCATTAGCTATAACGTTTTTTATCGTGTAACAAAAATTTGGACACTCCTACAATAGCAAAACAGGCAACAATTCTTTTCCCTCCTTTTTCTTAAATTCATAGGTAAATAATATGAATCGATTTTAACAACAATTTCTGGATGCACAAGATGATTTAACGTTACTGTATAATACATAAGCTTCGATAAATAATTACATTCTAAACATTTTGTATCTCCCATATATATTATGCAAAATTAATATTTTAAAAAGAAATGGCAATTGAACTTCGTCAAGTTCGAACCTCGCTTATTAATATACTTCAAAGCTTATGTTTATCATATCAATTACAACAAGATTAGAATATACTGAATGTATTGGGCCTAGTTTTTTAACGTTTTCCTGTTGCTGAAATGAAAGAGTTACGCGATAAAACTAAGATTTGAATTCTTGCAGAGATAAAGAGTACATCATCATCAATGGAACTTTTATACGCATATCGCCATATATAAATAATTTTTAAAAAGCAAATTAATTTAACAAAAACGTTGAAACAGTTTTAAATGTATGATCCACAGAAGCTAAATATTTTATATGACTAAAGATAAAGCTGTAGAGATAAAATTACTCTAATTTTAAAGAATATTTTACCGTATTGTATTTATAACAAAATTAATTATCGATCTTGAATTTGAACTATTCTATAAATCAAGCCAATAAACAAATAATAAATCTACGTAATTACTAGTGTTACTTATGCACAATTATTCGGTACTAGTTTTTTAACTAACACGTAATTACATAGTAGATAAGTGCATTCGATAAAAGTCGTTTCGGGACTACCGAAAAACTCGATCAGTACACTATATTATTTTATAGAACAGAGTGACTATTACTAAAGAAAAGTATAAAACAATTATCAATTTCAATACAATTTTCGATATTTGTGTAACGATATACATTAGATTTGATTTACTATTGATTTTAATTATTATTTTACTATATAATATTTGTATATTTAACGTAATAATTCTTTAAAATGTCAGAATTACAAGCATCTTTTAATTTAAATTATATTAGACATATTGTAATTGTTCTTTGTATAAAAGTAATCTATGATTAAACTACTGTTAATATGGTTTGGAACACCCAAAAACATTTAAATTTCTAAGAGATTATATTTATTATGCTTATTGTTGTTTACATTCTAATATCATCGTATTTGTTACTCGCCAAAATTATTATTTAACATTTATTAAATATATATATATATATATATATATATATTACAATTATGTAGATTGTTTGAATTAATTAATAATATATTTTTGCTTCAGCTTCAAAATGAAATAAATTATTATTGACGGTCTTTAACTCCCTCGATAAGTTATCAGAATATGCGATGGACTCTATACATTTTTTCTAAGATGATATTTAGACTGAATTTAATTCAAACCAATTTATATAATCATATTCATTTTTTAATTAAATGATTAGTTATTAATAAATAATTTTTATTTAGAGTAAATAGTTTATAACTCCTGAAAAGTAAATTATATTTATTTTATTTAAGTAATGTCTGTGTAGCACAATCGGTTTATTAAAAAACCATGATTCCATTTGATATCGATATAGAATATTAAACAAATTATATATATATATATATATATATATATATAATATTATATTATATAATTAAAGATATGCACATATAATTATAAACATGGATAACAAATTACTATATAGATTATGCAAATAAATAAGCAGTAAATTTATGAACTCAATAATAATATCTTCAAAATATTTTTTTATATCACTATTTCTGTGTAGTAAACTTGCTATATTCATGTTATATTATTTCTTAAAAATATGTAATATCTATAGGATTATAACAATTCTGTTAATAGATGGGATAGGAAATCACATTTCACTCAAATAATATGTGTACATAAGATAGATAATGATAAATTGTTAAATTGCGACGAAGTCTGATCAACTATATGATCTCAAGCATTATAAAAGTGTTTCTATGGAAAACTTATGAAGCTTAAGAGAATATCTTATTTCAAGTACGTGTATATTACCCTATGATTTCGATTGACGCAACAGATTTATATAATTATATATATGGGATAATTTAAAAGATTTATATATATTGTTTATCGGTATTTAAATAAACACTTTCACCTTTAGTTGGTAATATAGGATTCTATTAATATATTTTACTGGACGTTCAGCAGCCTCGCCTATCATATATATAATAAAAATCAAATCTAAAATGATTGAGGTTAAAAGTACTAAATAGAAAGATAGATAAAATAGCATTACAATTTATAACCATTATTATACTGTTTATTGTAAAATAGCGGCACATATAACTATAAATATAAATAATGAGATTAAGTAAAGAATAGATTGTAAATAAATCAAACTGTATATTAGTTCTGTTTAATATACTATTCTCTTAAATTAATAAACAAGTATCTATAATAAATTTTTTTTCGGAAAAGTCTAATCATTAAACTTACCTTAAAATAATTTATTGCTCAAGTTTTAGCATTCACGTAAATTACTTAAGTACTATTCTATACACTATATTCCAAATGCCGATATCAAAGTACATATATATATATATATATATATATATATATATATATATATATATATATGTATATATATGCCCTAATGTCATTGTGAAATATTTATTGTCTACATATCACTGAATGTTACAATAAATTTTTCTGAGATAAAATTTTCTAATATTTACTGGGGAAGTAAATTTATTATATTTAAAAATTACAATTCGAAAACTTTTTTCAGTTTCTTTACATTCGTCTCAAAAGGGGGCGTCTCGTAGAAACTGCGAATCCTTAATTCACATCTTTATACAATGACTGGATATAATTTTGTAATATACTAAGCTATAATTAAAAAAAAACTATTTTTCTAATTTTGAAGGTAAATTATACCGATGTCCCTCCACTACAACACCATTTGACATTAGTGATCCTATAATGATACTTTATAATAAGTGATCAAAAATCGGCAGTCAATTTTTCTCTAAAACGTAATTGACATATTCGGCGGCAAGTGGGCGCGGAAATTCGAATGAGCCTTGTAACACATGTCTTCTGTAAAATGTTCCTAAAAAAACAAAAAGCCTTAATCAAAGCCTCAATCTCAAACAATAACAAGTCAATCTTCTCTATTAATATTTTGAAGCCAAATTTGCCTTCTTTTTGATTCAATAGGGAATCTAAACATTAAAATCTCTTCGTGTTTGAATTAGTGCAGTAGACTACGTTGCAACCTACCATTTTTCTGAAAAAAATAGAAATATCATCACTGCTTTAGTAAAGGTTATGAATTTTGATCCTCTTAAAATTTAATCAACATTATTTTTTATTTTAAAAATAATCATTGATAAATTTATAAAGGTATTTAATAATTATCAGGGCCTACCTATTTTAGAAATTCGAATGAACTAATAATTATTCGTGTGAAAAAAATCTGATCTTCAATCTGTCCCAAAATATTTAAATATCTGTCCTTGTGCTTAATTGATTATAATAATATAAGAAAGTTTTATTGGAAACTGTAGTCTTTTAAATTGAAAAGATATATCTGTTTGAGCCATTGGGTTTCGGAGTATGAGAGCAGTCACTCTGCAGCTGAACCATTTAAAATAACCGCTACAATAACATATTTACGCCTACCGTGACTTGTAATCTCCTGTAATTATATGTCTTGAATGGTTAAGATTTCGAAGCATTATAACAAAAACTCCTAATTTATCATGCAGACTATGAAATAGAAATCTTGCAGGACTAATGATATCCGTACCTGTACCTTTGTCTAGAATAATATTATTAATTGACACTGGTGGAAAACGCATTTCGAGTTTATTCGAAAATTAATGCGAAGAAAAATTATACACGATTTCAGCGAATTATTTGATCCGGAGGCTCAAGTTTTGTAACTTCATTTGTATTAAAAATTATTTATTATATAAAATTGTAATCTAGCCCTTGCCGTTATTGATATGACTGACTAAGTTGACAATTTAAAAATATTATAGTTTATATGAATTTATTTTCAAGAAATATTTTTTCAATTTGTTTCCATTCATTTTATATTTAAAATTGTGTTAGTTTAAATCGATTAATTAAATAAAATTGTACCACATGTTAACAAACAAATTACTTTTAATAAAAATATTTAAATAATTTTAAAGGCTAAGGACGAATTCGGATCTGTGTTAACCAATTCAATAACTACAACAAAGATCTGATAATTGTCCTCTATAAACATTTAAAAACATTATTTGTCGCTGTTTTCACATTTTTGCAATATCTTCTATAATCATTCATATTACGAAATAAAATAAAAATTAATCTTTCATTATCACGTATAAATCATTTACAACACTTTTTCCTATACATAGGAAATAATACAAAATTGTTCAGAAAATATTCAAAGTGATAGAAGTGGCAGATTAACCTAAAAAATAAAAAGGTTCATACGGATTCAAATACACCTGCGTGTATAAGAACATTAAGAGTGCTCCATACCGCGATCCAGCGCCACGATGAACTATTAAAACGGAAATGAAAATGTGTAAATCGTAGATTTTGTTTTGCGTCCTCATTTTACGTTTTACAATGTTGAAACAAATTTTATACGAATCTTTGAAAAATTCTACAATTGGGGGTATCCCTTACTGCTTTCATAATATGCTTCAAAGTTACTTTCAAAAAATAAGAAAATGTTTATCTAACTGTCGTCTGCACTATAGACATCGCCGCTTTGCAGTAACATTATATAACAACAAATATTATAAATTTTATACTATAGTACAGATCAAACTTGGATAGCCCCGGATGTAGAATTGAATAATGAATCGAATGAACTTTGTTTCATCTTTCTATTCATAGAATTGAGGGAGTAAAACGAAATATAAGACTTTATTATGGTTATAATGCAAGTTGTCAATTTTGTAGATAAAAAAGTGAGAACTTTAATTTCTGATTTTTTGAATAGGTGGCGCTGAAGAAAATATTCAATGCCGTACAAATCAAATAAAGAATTATGAAGCCTGGTGCAGAATATATGCAGAATATATATATATATATATATATATATATATATATATATATATATATATATATATATATATATTATTGGATCAGCTGTACGACATTTGTCGAGAGGTTGGGTCGACTCTATTCGGATTTGTGGTTCATTCGTTGAGAAAATCGTAAACACTCGCATGCTGTCTATCAAATCGTATACAATGCGATGTTGCCACTACTTTTTACACGATTTTGGAAACAGTGTTGAACGAATTGATAGAATACACCAGCTGCCAGCGCAATGATACGATTTGCGTGAACGTGGACCGTGATGCCCGTAATACAGTTATTGACCATATACTCAAATACATGATTCCTTTATCTGATCATTACAGTTTTAGTATGACAAAGTAATTCATCAACACAAGCACAAACAACATATTGTATTAATTAAAAATAATGATTAATTAAATTTTCATTTAATTGAAAATAATACCTTATTAAATATATATATATATATATATATATATATATATATATATATATATATACATATATCGATAAAAATTAAAAAGTAATTATAAATTATTACAAGTTAATTAAAAAATATCTCAACCCTGAGATATGTATACTTAAGGGTATATATATTTTAATGTGGATTCATAAATACTTTTATCGGTCCTACAGCCTTTATACAATAAAATATTATACTAATAGAATGACAGTCAGACTCTCCTAGTTTATAGTAACCCCCATAAAATTGAAAATACAAATTACTAATAACAGATAAAATAAAAAATCAATTAAATTAAAAGTTAAAAATTAAAAATAATACAAATAAAGTAATCTATATTCTATGTTAATAAAGGAGAACCTGATTTCCCCCACCAGCTTAAATTTAAATTTACTTTTCATTTCCGACATTTTGAACAGTTCCGGCTCATCTTCAAGGACTAAACTCTAATATAATTTACTTCATTCTAACTTTTTTATTTATTTTTTATTTAATTTAATTTTTATTTTACTATTTAGTTGTAATTTCTATTTCAGATTGTACGGTGGTGATTATAAATAAGGACGGTCCGATATTCATTATATTAGTATATTATATTATTGTAGAAAAACTGTAAGACCGATAAAAATTTTTACCAATTTACAATCGAATTCTCTACCTTTTCAGCTGAAGCATTTGCTTCAGATATATGCTAAATACTTCTTGGTATCAGATATGCTCAATCCACTCGACACAGCTTCATCTTATATATGTGCATATTCAAAATGTGTACTAAATTCACTGCACAATCTCAGCGCCAATAATTAAGAAGTTAATGAAATGAATTATAAACTCATAAAATTCAATAAATCAAGAAAAGAAATCAAAATAGAAGTCTTAAGGAAATCTGCTCATTCAAACAGCACTGAAAATCGTATTGCCAGCAAAACAGCCAAAGAAGCAGTTCTAATACAGCGTAAAAAATAAAATATAACAACGCCGCAAATATGTTAATACGAAAAAGAATGGCACTACATGCGATAGAAATATATTGTAATAACATATAGATAGAGGAAAAAAAAACAATAAAGAGGAATTTTTTTCGAACCAAGTTAAATTTTACAATAATAGTTATTTATTTTTGAAAGTTCTTAATATTCTAAAAACATATCAAACTCGCCTAGTTATTTTGCTTTTCTTAAAAAATTTATTATAAATGTATACTTAGTCATTCATTTTATTTTTTAAGTAGTTAAAAATTGAATAAATTTTTATTATTTATTAGACCAAATTTCTGAATCTAAAATTTATGTTCCTCGAAAAAAGTCCTATTTTCGTAACATAGATGGGGGCTACGCTGTGATTGTATCACCAAGCCACGTAGAACCTAAACTTGCGAATGTATCTTTTTATAAAATGTTCTATATCATATTTAATTTTAAATAAATGAAATATACAAATTGGTTTTTAAACGTAGTATTTTTATTATTTATAGTTATTGTATCATTTTCGTATTGTAATTAAATTTTTGGTCATTCTTACTGTTGCAGGTTGAAATTTTAATTGCAATATTTATTGTAAAAACTAAGTAAGAAAAAATGATAATAAAAAATCAACTACGACACTTAAAATATTAATACAAAGATCTTATTTAACCTATAATTAAAAAAAAAAACAATAATTAAGCATAAATAAATAAAAAAAATGTTAAAAACCTATTTTTAAAAAAATGGTTAACAAGTTTAATTAAACGGTAAAAAAGAAATAACAGAGAAAAATTTAACTAAAAGTTAAAACATAAAACTATGCCCAGAAAATATTAAATATGAAAAATATTAAAATATAAAATATAAACAAATTATACTCCAATGAGCAAAAACATCCGACTAAGTTTAGGTAATCTGGAGGTATCACCGCTAAAAGGATCGATTCAATTTCAGGTAATATTATATCATATTCTGTTGCAAAATTCAGAAGGGATTTTATATAAGACCTATATATATATATCTATATTTGGAACACTGCATCAGACAAATAACACAATCTTTATTCGAATTTGTTTTTTAAATTTTTTAATATAAATCGATAAAAACAATTGAAATTTGTTTTCAAATATTATATAATTTTTATTAATTTATTATTTTCTAAAATACGCTTATTTAGAATAAGTAATTTAAAAATAATTTAATACAATAAATAAAATAATCTATTTTAGATAAATATCAAATAATGATTTAATTATTTTTTTAAATTACGTAATTTTATATTAAGAATAGTCTAGAGTGCCATTATGTTCCATATAATTAGTATTTTTATATTCTTTACCCGATAGAATCAAGTACGGTTCTGTCAAATTATAGATTACCATACCAATTTTAGATTAAAAATACAGATTTATAAGATAAAATTTAAAAAAAAAATAATACAATAAAAATGTAATTGTAATGAAAAAAGTGCACGGCAATCCTGACAAATTCAAATTTATTTAGATAATACGCAAAACTATAAAAATTTAATATTTTTATTTACTACTTTCATATTATAGCATTGCAATAACAAAACTAATATTTTATACATAAAGCCAATAAAATGAAAATATTGAATTTCTTTATATCTAAAAATTATACGTGTAAAGAATGTCAACTTGGTTTTCTATAAAATGACGAAGAAAAATTCCTTAGATTACATTCCTCGTACTAAAAAATAATTCCAAATTTAAGTGTAGAAAAAAGGAGTTATAATGGCTGATTTATTGCGCAAGAATAGATTAAAAGTAGAATTTCACAGGAATACTAAAGAATTAGAAACAAATCAAAGAATGACCAACAAAAGCTGAAAAAATACTTTCAAAACTTTCAGAACAGAATCGAAAATTAGCGTTATACATCACCTCGTAGGCATCTAATAATTTTGCGTAGGCTGAAATCTAGTCACTACGAACTAAAAATAATTGAACTATTATGGTTATAAAATAGACAAATCTTAGAATGAAAAATTTCAACATTGTTATAGTAAAATTAAGAAAAAGGTATAAGCTAGGTCCTTTTATTTCTGTCTAGTAAATAATAATTTTATTTCAAATACAAGTTTTAATTACTATACTGCAAGAAAGTAATATTTATAGAATAATAATTTATTATGTTATTTGTTTAATAAAAAATAATTTAATAGAATACATAAACTAACAGTTTGAAAGAATTATAAAATAATAAAGTCTATTGTGTATTGGATTTTGTCATCCCAAAAATTAAGTATAATAATTAATTTTACAATTGTTGACCTTAAACAGACAATTTTGTATATCTAAATTTTCGAGAGAAAAAAATTAATTTGAAAATATTATTCACTGTTATCTTTATACTTATTTCAATATTCATAATTAAGAGACCCCATTCTATTCATTGATGAAATAATTAATATCATTTAATTTTTTATCATTTTTTTTGTAACATTCCATAAACCAAAGTTTCGTATAAAATTGTATAAATCATTGGCAAACAAGTTTTGATATAAACTCAATATGAAGTTACTATATATATATATATATATATATATATATATATATATATATATATATATATATATATATATATATTAATCGTTTGCGACCACCACGGCCCTTGACATTTTTGAGTAAGTAATTTGGTTAGAAATTAGGAGTATGGAGATTATATATGTTAATGTATGTGTAGATACGCATGCATATATGCGTATTTCAATCAAACGCTGGATGTCGAGCTGATGTTTCTTTATTACTGCTCGTCTCCTAGTATCCTTATCTTCTACACTTAAATATACTATATATATATATATATATATATATATATATATATATATATGCATGCATAAATTAATAAATATTTCCACCAGTGTTATAGTCCAATATAAATTAAAATTAATACATAATAATATCAATACATATACATATCAAAATTAATACACATATATATGCATATCTCTCTCTCTCTCTCTCTCTCTCTCTCTCTCTCTCTCTCTCTCTCTCTCTCTCTCTGTGTGTGTGTGTGTGTGCGTTTGTATGTGTGTAAATTTATATATATATATATATATATATATATAATAAACTTCTTGTGACAAATGATCAACTACTCCGCTACTTATTTCATAAGAATATTATAAAATATAAATTTTGTATGGATCATTTATAATTTACATATTTAACTTGGGCTACTACGGCCCTGATTAATACTAGAACAATCGATAAAACAGAACAGCATTTTTTGTACACTTCAAGTTCCGTAAACTTCCACAGTATATTAAAAATCAGGAGCTTCAATCGATTTTAACTTCCGCCAGAGGTATGGAGCACTCTTAACCCAAAGTTTGGATGAGTAGATTTTTTTTTGGTGGGAGGGAGAATCTTCTAGAAGACACCCGAAATTTCTCTTGGGTAGTATCAGATTTTTACCGACCAAACCTAACTTCCTACCTGAACATAGCCAAAGGATATATACAGTAATAGTAAGATCAGGCAAGATAGTAATAGCAATACGCGCGCGTGTGAGATTTATATAGGAAACGGTGGCGCTGAACCAATACGCGAAGTGAGAGGGTTAAGTATAGGAGAAGCACGTTGGGACTATGATACAAGATGGCAAGTCCACCTGAGTCGATCATAGGAATTTCGAGCATAAGAGCACAAGCAGAAGGTACTAGGGATTGGATGGTTTCGTATTTTGGCTCGGAGATTTGTGGTCTGCGCTGAGGTAACTGCCAAAAGAAGAGCAAATCCTTATTCGCGGAAAATTTGCACTTTCCGGATAAACCAAGGAGTTTTAAGAACTGCGAAGAATAATCTAATGAGAGTTCCTTGGAGAATGTTCAATTAAATTACTTGGTATTAATAGTTGAAAACATTTACTTTAATTGATATTAAAAAAAACAGCACGTCAACCAATTCTATTTCATCAGAGAACTTTAAAGGCAAATTATTTTTAACAAAAAATGTACCCTGCGTTCTTTCGAACATCAAAGAAAATATATATTTCAAATTTCAAAGCACTTGGTTCAGTAGTTCTTTGTTAAAGTGGAACAAATAGGAAAAGTACTTGGTCTTTATACAGTAGTATAAAGATATTATATGATTCATACAGAGGACGAAATTTTTGTATTAATTTTTCATATATTAACTGTTTTAAATAAAAATTAATAAGGACCTAACATAACACTTCATAGGTACCGGCTTGCACTGGAGCCACCTTAACGTTAAAATAATCTGATCTATGCTGATCAATTCAATAACAAACAAAAAATTTGATAACTGTAAACTTAATCTATTTCAAAAGTTATTTGATTATTTTCATTTTTTTAGAACATCTTGTATAATCTTATTCGTATTTCGAAAAAAGACATGATATTTTTCTTTTTTACATATGAAAATAAAATGTTCAAAAATATCGAATCTAGTGGAAATAACAATTTCGTTTGAAGCACAAAACTAATATTGATTAAGATCACCCTTATTTAGCATACTAATTCCCAAATTGGATATGACCATTGAAATAAATTACCCTGGTATTAATTGCTTGAACAGATAACTTTGAGTTTATATTCAACATAATTTAACTTGAAATCTATTGGCAATAATTAACACTGACTGCAAAGAGCGTCAACAGCGCCCACGTATGGCACTGATATACTTCCCTTACTCTTCCTGTTGCAACAAATGTTAAGTATTGCAATGTATAATTCGATCTACGCGTTTCCGTATTCCATCTAAATAATATGGCTAATTTCGATAGTGTTGGGTTTTTCTGAAGTTATTAGCGTTAATTACTTAACTGTACCTTTCTGTATATTTGCATTACATGGCGTTCCTTTTGAGTAAGTTTGTCCTAACTAGTAAGGCATGCGAGTCTACGAGTATATATTAATGAAATTCTATTTTATTGCATTTTGTATGATGTAATTTACTGCTATCTATCAAATATAAATTTATATTTATACATTTTTGGAATAAGATCTTTTAGGTCCGTATACTTATATATATATATATATATATATATATATATATATATATATATATATATATATATATATATATCATAAATCTTATATCTATGTAATATTTTGCTAGTCATACATGCTTATTTGAACTCACACATTGAAGCAATCTCAAGTCAAATGAAATATAATAGCCGATTACCTTTTTTGTTCGTTGAAAAATGAACAAAAATGTATTTTTTGCTACTGCGCATCTTCTCAGAAATAAAATTATTTGAAAGCGTTCTTTGTCTGAAGTGCATATTTACATATCTTCTATCTTTCAAATACTTGACACTTAAAAAATATATATTTAATAGTTGATTTGCATTAAATATATTTATATATTTTGAATGAATAGCATTGTTTCATCTTTTTACTTCTTATTTGAAATAAGAGAATGTTTAATTGATTACATTTTATATTACAATGTATATTTAACTAAACTAATAATATATTTAACTAAACTAATGTATACTTAACTAAACTAATCTAATTACAACAACATCTATGTTGGCGTTAAAGATATTAACTTAAAATTACTTAATGGCCATAGTCAACATTTGATCTATATTTACAAAATTCAATAAATCTAGAAAAATCTTCTAATTCTAGAAAAAAAAATTTTCCAAAAGTTTTTTGATTGTTTTTTTTTATTTTTGGAGCATCCTATATAATTACATTTGACATACAGCCATATTATATGAAAGAGAGAGAGAGAGAGAGAGAGAGAGAGAGAGAGAGAGAGAGAGAGAGAGAGAGAGAGAGAGAGAGAGAGAGAGAGAGAGAGAGAGAGAGAGAGAGAGAGAGAGAGAGAGAGAATGTGTCTTATATAAGAAAAAAAATATTCAAGGTAGTGGAAGTGTTAAATAAATTGAAAAAAACAAAAGACTAATACTGATTAAAATCAAACCTTCTTTATGATACTAATCCTAAAGTTAGATATGAGCGTTGAAATGAGCTGATCTGATATTGATAGTTTAAGCTGATTACTTTGAGTTGGTATTCGATAAAATACATAGGTTGCTATTTATATTTTGAACCTAATAATGAAAATACAGTAATTTATTATTGAAAATGGCTTTATTGTTTTTCGAAGTATTCTCCATGATGATCAACACACTTTTGCATGCGCTGGAATCTTTTTCCACTCCGATTGAGGTACCTCCAAAACACGGTATTTCAATGCATCAAAGGCTTTTTCAGGTGCCGAAAAACGTTCATCGTGTAATTTAGTTTTGTTATGCGAGAATAAGAAGAAGTCATTGGATGCCAAATCAGAACTATAAGGCAAGTGACTCATCAATTCGATGTTTTGGCTTGTCAAAAAATCGTTTGTTTGAAACGAAGTGTGTGAGCTCGCATTATCATGATGAAGAATGGTTCTTCGTTGCCAGTTGTTTTTTCGTATTTTACAAAGCACTTCTGACAAACAAATAGTTTTGTACCATTCAGAATTCACCATTTTACGTTGCTCTAAATGTATGACTGCCACATGTCCAGTTCTGCCGGAAAAACTGGCGATCATTTGCTTCAAGGTGCTTTTGAAGCACCTCGAAGCATGAGCACGAACCACTTTTTTCAGATTGGGCTCGTCTTAGAAGACCCATACAGTGGATTGCTGTTTTGTTTCGGGCTTATACACATAGGTCCAAGATTCGTCACCTATATAGATCTTATATACAGCCTTTGATGCACCGCGATTGTATTTCTTGAGTATTTCTTTGCACCAATTTACACGAGTATCTATTTAAGCTTTTGTCAAATTATGTAGAATCCAACGTGAACAAATGTTTTGAATACCTAAATGGTTATGCAATATCTTATTGGTGCTCATCATACTAATGCCCAAAGATGCCTCAATCTCACGGTATGGCGTACGACGATCTTGATTTATCAGTTCACGCACAACATCAATATTTACTGGCGCAACTAGCATTTGTATTCAGATTTATCGATTTCGAATGCTGCAGTTACTCTTTAGTTGTTCCTTCGATTTAACAGATTTAATAATTTTCGTTTTAAAAGTTTCTTATCATGTGACTATTTATTTAATTCTATTATTCCATCATACTATTTTATTAAAGCTCTAATAGCATATTTAGCGTACTTGTTGTGTAATCTGCTATATCCACACCACGTGTAAAGTGTGTATTTTCATCATTTCTAACAGGCGGTACAGTGAGTGTTGTACATCTGTATGCATATTAGGTTAGTTCAAAATCAGTTAGCGTAAATTGACTATGGCTAATAAGTGACCTAATTTTTGGTTTCATCTCTTACATATCTAGATACCATCGAGCAACGTACATCGTTCACTTTAGCGCTTGTAACGAGGTAATAAAATACGTACTGTATGTAATAAAATACGTCTGTTATGCATATGGTTAGATATGATTTACGTATAATGTAGAAAAAAATACCTACCTTGTCCACCTTTCTTGGTTAATGCATAATATAATACATTGTTATCTATAAAATTTCATAAAATATTACATATTTAAAAAATCAATGTAGTAGTTACATAAAAAAAACGATAAATAATGGAAAAATACGTGTATTAATAATAAGCTCTTACATTTAGTAATTCAAAAATAAAAATAGAAAAGAAATCAAGAAATATATATTAATAAAAATTACGTTACTCACGATTATAAACTTTTCTACTATAATATAATAGAGTAATAAAATTCATTTGAAAATCATTGTTATTCGACTCGATGAACCGGTTAATCAATTTACGGAATTTTTTCAATTTATTACTTTATTTTAATTATTTGTTCACTTTCCAATACAAATAGAATATTAGTTAAGCTGGATATAAAATGATTCGAGTAATTGTAATAAAACTAAAAATTAGTTTTATATCTCATGTAGTGAATATTTGAAAATGACAAAAAAACTGTACTATTGTTATACGTGCAACAATGCAATGGAGTAGTATGTGTGTGCTGTTCATTATAAAAAAATATTAATTTTTTTGAAGAACTTTTATGAATTTAAAAATTTAAAAATTCATTTTTAATTATATGCTATATTTATTTTTCAAATATATAAATTTAATATAAATGATTTAATATAAATTAAGTCTTACTATATACGTATATAACGGCACCTAAATAGAAAAATATAATTGTTAATCAATGGCCTTGGCCATTTTCACAATAATGACAATTTTTTTCTGCAAATCTATCACATGAAATGTATTTTTATTATTTAATTCAAGAATCTTATTTTATCTGTTATATTTCCTAAGTTATGATTTAGAGAGATTAACATTTTTCTCATTCATATCTGTTCTGATAAAATGCCTATGTTTTTATTGAAGTATTGAATCTTTTACCTATATTTGAAATCAGTTCATGAGTTAATATTGCTTTTAACAGCTATAAAAACAAAGATAATTTTTCTAAATAGCTACTCATTTTTAGAAATATTTATCATTATTTTATGCTTGAATTCATTTAGCTTTCTGTTATATAATTAATGTATTTAAATATAAAAAGTACTATTCATATTAGCTAGATAATTTATTTTCTATATATTTATTCCACTAAACTTTTTCAATTCATCTCTAATAATAATATTTATAATAATTTATTTTGCTGAATTAATACTTAAAAATTATATATACATCCATTGCATTTAAGCATTGTTTTTATTGTAAAATAAACTTGAAAATATTCTTTTTTGTAGATACTCTTCCAATAACTACTATAATTATTAAACAAATAAACAAATAAACAAATAAATAGCTCGAAGAATAAAGATTAGAAATTGAGTTTTTTATTAGGCTGAATCATTGAAAAAATTTTAGTCAGATTGTTTAATGAATTCCAAATTTTTTTACATAAAAAGTTTATTGATAAATATGCATTTTTAAAAAATAGAACAGGAATATCACGATTAGTTAGTTTATAATAAATATAATGTTTAATCAGTCAAACAATTAAGATATATTAAACCTATGCGATGTTATGGTAACTAATTTGTTACCGTCTTCAACTACTGTCTTTAATAATTAAAAATTAATAACGTAAATAATGTGTCTAACAATAACGAGGGAAAAATGTTAAGTGATAAGGTATTTTTTTCATGTTCGCAGGACACTTACTGTCAATTTTATTTTATTTAATTTATCCTTATATTATATTTCGTCCTTAATATTTGCTTAATGTATCAAGTATATATCATTTTATTCTTATTTGCATGAGGTAAAAAATTAAAAGTGTTTGTTGTATTTCAAAAACTACTGCTAGTAAGAACAATGGATCAATGAATTTGTATCACATTTTGTGTAAAAATGTAATTAAGTGCTCTAAATATTTGAACTATGGTAGTAGTAGACGATACTACTGTCTTGTTATGTTACTTGTTTAAAACAAACTGTTTACAAATAGTTTGACTGCTTTTAAAACTGTTAATAAAATGAAGAATTTTGTTTTTGGACGTCTTACGCGTTCAAGCAGATTAACTTGTTTTCTTTTTAAAATAGTCAAATAACAGACTTTGATAGAACAGTGATTTAATCAGAAAAATAATAATCATAAAATAACTTGTTCCGGATTTTTTCGATAAGCTTAAAAACATTAAACGAATTATTTAAATATCTATAATTTTTCCATTTTCAATTGCTTTACAATATTTTAATAATAAAAGTACTTTTTTAATTTTTATAAAATTTAAAACTTTTTTAAAATAAATAAAGAAAAAAATTTAGCAGTCACTAAAGTTTCCTACAGACTACATTGAAAGTTAATCATTTTTCTGAGAAGGTGGACTTATAATACAACCAGTATTAGCTAGCACTACTTTTCAATATTAATTTTTAATAGCAATTTTTACTGTAAAAATGTCTTTGCGTAGATTCCAAAAATAATTCTTTTTGATAACTGGATTGATAATCGAAAAATGTTTATCTTCATACTACATATATGTATATATATTGTAACAGCGTAATTACGCGCAAGTTACCGAATACTTACGTGCTATTCAGTAGCGGCGTGCCGGCTGCGCTGGACCTGGAACGAGCGAATACGGGAACGGGATTCGGAAAATGACACAATGCAAACTTGTAAAGTTAACAATCATTTATTTATTTACTCGCGCTTCACAGCAAACCTACGGCCTAATTAAACAATGATAATAACTACGATAACCGATACACATAATTTACAGCGCGCGGCGACGACGTACTAGCTCGGGAGCGGATTCCGCGGGCTCGGGAAATATCAACGGCAGGGAATGGAACGGGGAAAAGACGCGGCGCATACAGTCTAACTCGCGGGGACACAGAGCGGCCGTACGAACATGGCGCGCTTAGTCGCGGGGACGAGCACTCTTTTAACTACAATGAATACAGAACGGTACTTGCCGGAACGGAGCTCCGCTGTCGCTTCCTCTCGTTCCAAACTTCTTTCCCGGGTGCGTCTCTTTTTCTTCCTTCCTTCCTTCTCTCTCTTTCTCGATCTCTCCTTTTCAATCGCGTTGGCTTCCTTCCTTCCATTCTTTTCCGCTTTTTCTAGTAGCACGGGGACGATCGTACAACGATCGGGCAGCTCCGAAATATCGCTAGGATAGCGAGGTGAATTGTCCAAATCACTGGGAAGCTGGTGGACACCGGTGAGAAATCGGGCTCGAGATGGAGGTGATAATTTCGATGGTGCTCTCTCTATTCGACCTCATCCTTCGGTAGGTAGGCGGGGAAGAAGTTCGTCTCTTCGTGTTTCCTCCTTCTTCGCAACGGTCGTGCACTCTCGCGGCTTCGCAATGATGCATAGATCTGCACCAATAAGAAAATATCAGCAATACTACAATGCTCTGGAGCAGAACCGGCCGATAAAGCGAAAGCTAGGTGCGCCCGGAAATGTTTATGTGCAACAAAGCATAACTGAGCAACCTTTGTTTTTATTGCACTCTCGCGGCTCGAGCTTCGTGCATTTTCGCTATCACGCGCGAACACTCGGTTTTCACCGAGAACCGGCAAATTGGTCGATTAGAAACCCCCTCTTCCAAATCGACGTGTGAGGCGCATTTGCTTGCGGGAGTGTTGCTGCGCCGGATCGTGCGGTAACGTTCTTGTTGCGGATGGGGATTGGAACATGGGTATGGTAAGGGTTATTTGGAATCGGAATCGCTCGAAATAGAAAATAAAAACTTTATTAGCTTCGCCTAGTAAAAAGAAAATAAACTTAAATTTGTCTCGGAGGGTCGTCATCGCTCGGTAATGGTTCTATATAATATTAATGGATTCTTATTCTAATTACAAAGAAAATCATAAGCACCATTTATAAATTTTCGGGCTTCTATCTGTGACAAAAAGAAAATCATACGCGCCATTTATATATTTAATCAGTTAAAGATAAATAAACAAAAATGAAAAGTAAAATATATATCAGCTAAGTGCTAGTATTTCTGTGAACTTAACCTAGATACTATCAACTACTCCTAGCATCTAAAGAATTAAAATTACATCTGCGTGCTTAACCTAGATACTATCAACTACTCCTAACATCTTAAGAATTAAAATTACATCTGCATGCTTTACCTAGATACTATCAACTACTCCTAACATCTAAAGAATCAAAATTACATCTACGCGCTTAACCTAGTTACTATCAACTACTCCTAACATCTAGAGAAAATAATCGCCAAATCGCCATTTGTACGGCTTGCATTTTTATCCTCGTTATACGAACTAACTGCTAAACTAACCTACGCCTTTACACAGGTGATATTTCTCAACTTATACCTAATATATTTTTCTTTTTGTGTGGGGCTCGATTCTTGTTAGCCCTCTGTGATTGTGTCGTCTCCTTGCTTATATTCTGGAGCAACTCGCGCTGCGCTGGTTCTTGCTGCGATGCTAGCTTTCTGTTTGTAAGGAGCCATTGTATACTCTCTATCTTCGGCGCTACTACTCGTTCGCCAACCTTGTCCCATCGTTGTATTGCCGCGCTCGCGCGTGCTCATTTTTCCTATTCGTTACAGTCTCCAGTATCATGACCTACTTCGCCACGATTGTGATTCCTGAATGATGTACTGAATTGCTGATATCGCGGTATAAGGGACATGAAGGGGCCGCTGCGGTATAGGCTGGAATGGGGGCGTAACGGTATTATGGGACCATCTGTTTTGTTATATAGACCGACGCACACGGCATAATGATCGTGACCGATTGTGTGTTCTGGCCGAACACTCCTGCAACTTCCTGCAGGATCTGTCCCACAGTCTCCTGCGCTTTGACTGGCGCGACTGTCGGCTGCTCTGATGTGTGTTTTGGCTTGGTCTGCTCACGCACCTTATTGTCCTTTGCCACAGTAATGGACGTCTGCCGCGTCGTTCTTTCACCTTCACGTGGCGCTGTTCTATGCTGTCGCCTATCCCCTCCCCCTTCCAAGACGAGACGGCAGCGGGTGGCGTCACAGGACAGAATGTACATGTGAGTACATCCTTCGTCCTAATGCCACAGCGGTAGCAGCACTTAGCTGTGGGCTGTGGGCAGCTTCGTGGCTGTGGGCAGTTGGAATACCTGTGTCCGCTGTCACCGCAATTCCAGCAACCATCCGGTATCCCGGCCTGCTGTTTGGTGAGGGGCCTAGCTGGATAAGATGGATGTTGGCGCTTGGGGGGTGTGAAGTCCTCCGGGTGCGTGACTTTTAGTGCCATCAGCGATGGGATACCTCGGGATCCCGTAGTGGAATTCTGCGTCGCCGTTTGCTGGGCAATAGGCTCGTGAAGGCTGGCGGCGGAGCTCGTAGTTTGCGTTGTCGCAAAAAGGTTGAAATTTTTCTTGCTTTTCAATCTCCAATCGTCATCGTGGCAAGGGATCGATATTGCTGGACGCGGAATGGGCTCTGGGGACTCTTTACCGGCGCAGGCACCTTCTTCATAGGGACCATGGCGATCTTTATATACTGTCAGGATTATTACTTTACCTTTCTCGTCCATGTTTTCGTTTTCCGGGTATGTGTCGCGCTTGTTTCGCCTGCCGGATTCCTGTGTTCCGACGGAGCGCATAAATGCGCATGCAGGCGTATAAACGCCGCGGTACAGGCGTACGTCGCCAACCTCCAGGTTACTGACATTAATGATGGTCTCTTCTGACTTTCGTTGGTCGCTTGCACTTTTTCTTCCTATGGAATTTTGGGTCTGGCTGGTACGGTAAGGGGATGATAGATCGTATTTGACGCCCCGATCTGTACGGTATGGCGCTCTCTGGGGTTTTGTGGCCTACTATACGTCTGCGAGACGCTTTAAGCGGTCCCGACCTGTGCGACGCATCGCTTTCAGATTTATAGCCCACTGCGATCGTATCGCCCACGTCCTCATACCTTCCGGAGAATGAATTATATATCCAATCAGTTTCCTTCTGTTTTCTAGTTTTCTGTCTTTGCGGACTATGGCCTTCTGTTTGTTCGTTATTATCCCCTTCTTTCAGCATGATGTTGCTGCGTTTTCTAGTTGTTCTGGGTTCTCGCTTTTCTGTGCGTATTTCATTGGCTCACGTCTATGTGGACGTCTGAGCTCTTGTCTACGCGATGGTGTCGTAGTTTCACGTCTTTGCGGACGCTCGCAGAATGTGTTCTCTTCTTCTTCTGATTGTTTCGTAGTTTTACGTCGTTGCAGACGCTCGTAGAAGGTGTCATTTTCTGCACTGTCCGTAGTTGACGTTGTTGCGGACCCTCACAGACGATATTGTTGTCCGCATTTTCGGTAGTTTTACGTCGTTGCGGACGTACGCCCTGCGCAGGTAGGGTTTCTCCTTCGATGGGGTGGTTCGATGGGTGGCTGGCGGGATACGATTGTGTCATCAGATGAAGTGATGCTGATATCCAGTAGCGAAAGCGCAAATGAGCTTTCGTCAACCGTTCTTGGCGATTATACTTCCCCGATGTCTATCTCCTGGGTCGAGGTCGGGCTGAACTTTATCAGGTTCTTCGGCTCGTTTATGCCGTCCAGGGCTTGGGTTACCTGACCCAGATCTAGGGTTTGACGTTCGTGGTCGCGGTCGCGTTGACGCTCTTGCGTCCCTTGACTGTTCGCTTGCGGGACTAGGGGTATTACCGCGTTTTCGGGTGTTTAATCCGTTAGATTGGGGGTGAGTGCGTCCTCTGGTCGACGCGGTTGCTCGGTCATCGTAGACCAGCGGAGTCCTCTGCCTCGTTCGATATTTCGGAGCATCTTCTCTGCTGGCGGTACCTGTTGGGAAAAGAGATAATTTATTAGGGGGTTAATATTTCTTTATATCCGAAACGTGTACTCTGGTTTTCTTCCTGTCGTCCAGGTCTTCTAGCTCTAAGATGACAGGGGATATTTTCCTCACGATTCGGCATGGTGCGACAAACTTAGGCGCCAGTTTGGCTGCAAATTTATCTGGCCCCGAAGATAAGACGTGTCTTCGTCTACAAACCATCTCATTCTCTTCGAATGATACCTCTCGTCTGTGTTTGTTATAATAGTGCGCCTGTTTTTTTCTGGCTGCACGAAGGTTTTTTCTAGCTAGTTCGTGAATGACAGGTAATATTTTTACTTGAACTAGCCAGTCAGCTGTTGTTAGTGGCTGACGCAGTTGCTTGTTTAAGCGGATGTTTTTATACGTGGGCATTTCTCTTGCGTTTCTGCCGAAGTTTAAGAAGGCTGGCGAAGCCTGTGCGCTTGCGTGCACCGATGTGCTCATGGCGAATGCCAACTTCGGTAGATGTATGTCCCAGTCTTTGTACAAAGATGGAGATCATGTTCTTAAACGTGCGGTTTACCCGCCCTACCAGATTCGCTTGCGCATGGTATGGCGCTATGAGCTGTTCGAAGCGCTATGAACTATCCCGAGTTCGTCGAGCCGTTGATTTACTAATTTATTGGCGAACTCGGTGCCATTGTCTGAAATTAAAAACTTGGGGCAACTCCATTTAAATACGAGCTCTTCTAGCGCTTTCACTATCACTTGGCCCATTTCCTTCCGCAGTGGTTCAAACTCCACGTATTTGGTGAAAAGGTCCTCGAAAATTAGTATGTATAGATTTTGACCTTTACTGGCAAGAAATGGACCCATTATGTCAGTAGCCACGCTTGTCCATGGCCCTTCTATATTTCTGTGCGTCACTAGACCGGCTGGTGCCCTCTGGGAAACTTTGTATAGTTGACATTCTGGGCAGTGCTTTACGTAGCTGTAGATGTCTCGTCTCATTTCTGGCCAGTAATAATCTCGGGAGACCTTTCGTAACATCTTTTTAACACTGAAATGTCCACATGTCGGCGTGTTATGACACTCGAACATGATTCGTTCACGGTTCTTGGAAGAGATGGCGATTTTTCAATTGTCTTCTTCGGGACATAGGACGTCCGAGTAGACATTCGGGCGGTGTTTTAAGAGGATGTCTTTTCTAATGCGCCAGTCTGGATGTTTTTGTGGGCATTTTTGTATCTCCTTCATTTTCTTGTCGTACCAACAATCTCGCTCCATAGCGATGATGGTAGCTGTTGTTGATTTGTCAGTGGTAGATGGACGTGAGAGCGCGTCTGGCATTTTGTGTAGTGCGCCTTTTCAGTGGATGATCGACATGTTATAGGCTTGCAACGCTGTGGCCTATCTTGCTAGTCTGCCCGTGGGTTTTTCAACGTATGTAGCCATTTTAGGCTGCTGAGATCTGTGATCACCGTGAACTCTTCTCCCAACAGATAGCCTCTAAACTTCTCTACTGCCCAGAGTACCGCGAGACATTCTTTCTCGGTAACTGTGTAGTTGATCTCCGCCTTAGTCAATGCCCTGCTTGCATCAGCGATAGGGTGCTCTTCGTTATCCGTGTCTTGACTAAGCACGGCACAGAGGACGTAGTTGCTGGCATCGGTTTGGAGTATATATGGCTTATTCTGTGTGGGGCGTGGTAACACGGGTGCTTGCGTTAGCAAGATACACAGCTGGTTCAATGCGTCTTCCTGGGGTTTATCCCAGTTCCACCTCACGTTTTTTCGTAGGAGCTTACTGAGTGGTACTTTTACGTCCGCTAATGATATTATAAAGCGGACATACCAGCCTACCATGCCGAGAAAAGTTCTCAGCAGCTTTATGTTCGTCGGGGCCAGATATTCCGTGACGGGCTTTAGCTTGTCGGGGTCCGTACATAATCTGTCTTTGTCTACTACATAACCCAGGTAACGTACTTCCAGGCAGCAAAACTCAGACTTATTTTTGTTAATTTGGAGCCCAACCTGATTCAGGCGAGCTAGTACCGCTTCTAGTGGCTGGATATGCTGTTCGAATGTATCAGTGGCGATAATAATATCGTCCATGTAAACAAAGATGATCGGTTGCTATTGCAGTTCGAACAGGACATCCATGCCGCGTTGGAAATTGGCAGGGGCGTTAGTCAGCCCATATGGAATTCGGGTGTACTGAAACAGCCCTTTCTGTGGGATTGCAAAGACAGTTATTTCCTTGCTATCGTCGTCTAGAGGAATCTGGTGATACGCCTAGCTCAAGTCTATCTTAGAAAGATAACGAGCGTCACGCAGATTATCCAATAGGACCTCCGTGTGAGGAAGAGGATATGCATCCTTCTTCGTCACCTGGTTAACTGCCCTGTAGTCAATACAGAACCTGATCTTGCCGTCCTTCTTCGGCATGATCACCGGACAACGCTGCACGAACTCCCCAAAGGCTCGATGATTCCTTCGGCGAGAAGTCTGTCGACTTCTGCGTGGGCTTGCTTTAGTAGTTTATCCGATATGCGGCGGAAGCGCTGTTTTATAGGTCGATGATCTTGCACATCTATACGATGAGGGGGCATCTATGCAAGCTTTAGGATCCCTGTTTGTTTCGGTATTAGCTGCTCCAGCAGCTGGTTCAGCTATCGTCTCTGTCCCTGCTCCAATGTTGCAATTCCATTTACTGCTGCCAAGGCAGTGATCGCTTGGATTTCATTGTTCGAGCGCGTTACAAAGTGTCGCACTCTGTTTCTAGGCGTCTGCTAGGTGGCCTTGGCGAAATTAATCGTCATCTATGGCTCAATTAGGATATCCGTCCCGAGGAGGATATCGTACGTCAGGGATGTCGACACTCTGAAGCGCGCTGTAATCTGCTGCTCGTCTATTTTTATAAGCAGGTCTACTTGTCCGTGATTGGAGTAGATCTGGCCATCTGGCAGCTGCATAAAGGACACTATCGATATGATTGCTGTTTTTACGATGCGTGCTGGTCGCGGTCCGATGTAGGACTTGCGCGCCCTAGGGACTATCAACGCCGGGAATATCTTGCCTGATAGTTCGATATTCAGGATGAATCGGTTTTCTTCTTCCTGGATTGGGGCTGTATTTCGGGACCCAGTAACATCCGTGGCTACTATTATCGCGCATTGTGTGTTTGTTGTTTCGTTGATCGTTCGGGGAGTCTCATTGTATGAGGTAATGGGGTCGACTCCGTTAACCCTTTCCCTTAGGCGTTTCCCTGGTTTTTCTTATTTGGTCCGCAACGTGGACAGTTGACCGTTGTAACGCCATCTTCGTCACAGTTATAGCAAAAGATGCGTTTCCTTTCGGGGCATCTATCCGCCCAATGGCCTGGTCTATTGCACGTCCTGCACGGTCGATTATCTTATACTGAATATCCTCGTTCATCGCGAGGTCGTGGTAACTCGCGACGCGTCCTGTCCTGGTTTGCATTTCGTTCGTTGCGCTCTCTGCTAGGCGACCGAGGATAACGTCTCTGTTCATCGTTCTCTTGAGCTGAACGGCAATCGCGAGAGTGGCTGATGGTGATACAGGTCCTATTTCGTGGGGATAGACTCCTAGGCCTGTACCGAGGTTCGTCTGCTGGTCTTGATCGAGGCCGAGGGATTGTTTCAGACCGATGTCTCAGTGAGGGACTTCGATTTCGCGTATCTTCTGCCTTATATCGTTTTTCTTCCCGTAGGCGCCTCGATGTTGGGCTCTGACTGCCGTCCCTACTTCGGCAGTGGCGTGGGGCTTGTGTGAATTACTTTTCTGGATGTTAGTATTGATGTAGGTGGTTCAGTTATTGAGACTCGTTTTGGCTGATCCTCGTCTAAAGCTGTTACTTTTGAACGTCTGGTCGTTCTTCCAGACGAGGGGCACGCTGCGCTGCTCACCAGGTAGTTCTCTGCGACTGGTGGCTCCTTGGATCGACAAGTCAGCTCTCTTTTCAGCTCGATTTGCTGTCCTAATACTTGTAACGCATCTATTCTTTTGAAGTCTTTCCGGTCGATTTTATTTAGGAATGTAGGGTGTAAATTTCTATAAACCCCATCTAATTGCGTTTCAGGCGATAATGGTGGCGACACTTTACCTAGTAGTGCTCGCATACCTATCAGGTATGATCCGATCGATTCATTAGGACCTTGTGTCCTTTCGCGAAGTTCTTCTTCCAGCCTTTACGTATAATCAATAGGTCTGAACTGCTGTCGAAGCGCCGTCTTCAGGTGTTCTAAAGTGTGCCACCCCTCTTAGATTGGTCTCCCGAGGTGCGAGCAGACCCGTATAAGATACCTGGTATCAATTTTAATGTCTTCTGCCGGGATGTTGAGACTTTCGCAGGTCTCTTCTAACCTCTCTATAAATTCCTCCACTTCCTCTTGCAGCGTTCCGGAATATTTCACATTCCACTGTCTTAGTAGCTGTCCTGTTCGTGTCTGTTTGAGATACGTGCTATCATATGACCTGCTTTGTTGCCAGCTCCGATGGGGAATTTCATTTGACGGGGGTGGTAGTGGTATTGCTGAACCTTCTGCTGGTACGGTAGTTGGCTTCTGCTGCAAGTGCTGCATATTTGCAGCATACTGTCTCATCCATTATGGGGATAGTTCCATGGTCCGGGTAGGTTATACCAGGGATTTACCATGGATGCAGGCATTGCCTCCGCGCCGTGCAGATTTGTACTATGGGCCGGTCGTGATGGCCATGGGCCTATATTATAACCACCAAATGGCGTGTTGATGGGAAAACCCCATGGTGGTGTTGTGCTTATTTGAGGTTGGGAGCTCTGCTGAGCGGCCGTATTCCGTGTCTTTATATCAACAGCTGTAGCTTTGTTAGCTTTTATCTCCTCTGCCGAGTTCAGCTCCGTGGAGTTTAGTACCTCCGATATCTCCGAAATATCCGGATGAATCTCGTCGTTCATCTCATTCCACTCCGCAGCTCTCTTTCCGAAAAGTCGTCGGAGCTCAAATCTAACGAGTCTGTCTCAAAGAGCCTCGACGTTATCTTTAGTGTTAATATTATTAGTCTTGCTTCTTGTGTTAGTTTTTCTGACGGCATTTCTGTGAAAAGGCTATTTAATCATCTATTTTCTTCGTCGGCCAGTGCCTGGCTTGTTGATGGCTTTGCTTCCATCTTACTTAAGTATATATGGCGTTGATAAAAAAAATCTTTTTTTTTATATTTTAATTAGGTATTGTTTATATAATTATATATATCTATTTATATATAATTTATTGTATAATTATAGATTAAAATCTTGTTTTTATAACTTATTCTTGCATTCGCTAATATACACGTCTATTTTAAAATTTTATAGGTTCTATAAAAATATCTACCTATACTTAGACTTATTTTCGCTTATAATTATCAGTCTTCTTTTATATAGTAGTTAGCTTAATAAATGAAAGATACAAATTTCTTAAATTGTTAGCTTATTTTATTAAAATCTTGTATTGTTAGTCTTTACTCTTTATTCCAAACTTACTTTATTGTATTTATTTTTGTATTTCTGTTTTGGAACCCGATTCCAAAATTATTGTTGTGTCAGATAAGTATTTACTTTGTCTTTCTCTCTTTTTTTTCTATTGATTATTATTATAAATTACTTGGTAGTATTTCTTAATTAATGATATTATTATATTTATTATGCAGGTCTATAATATATAATATATAAAAATATATAATGGCCGCACTTCGTACTTTACCACGTGCGCATGCATGTCGCGGTTTTCATATTTTCCTTCTACTTCCACTTTTCACTGGCCGATATTCCTAAACTCACACGAGGGGAAAAAACTGCGTGGGTCGGTGTTTTACATTCGTACACTTTCGCGTGTATTTTAGCGCGGTCGCGCGAGGCGATATATAGCCGTCCGTAAGTCGGTTTTGCCGTGACATAACATTTATGCCCACGGGCCACACTGTATGGGCGCTATTTCTAACCGCGTAATTACGCGCAAGTTACCGAATACTTACGTGCTATTCAGTAGCGGCGTGCCGGCTGCGCTGGACCTGGAACGAGCGAATACGGGAACAGGATTCGGAAAAATGACACGATGCAAACTTGTAAAGTTAACAATCATTTATTTATTTACTCGCGCTCCACAGCAAACCTACGGCCTAATTAAACAATGGCAATAACCACGATAACAGATATACATAATTTACAGCGCGCGGCGACGACGTACTAGCTCGGGAGCGGATTCCGCGGGCGCGGGGAAATATCAACGGCAGGGAGTGGAACGGGGAAAAGACGCGGTGCATAGTCTAACTCGCGGGGACGCAGAGCGGCGGTACGAACATGGCGCGCTTAATCGCGGGGACGCACACTCTTTTAACTACAATGAATACAGAACAGTACTTGCCGGGACGGAGTTCAGCTGTCGCTTCCTCTCGTTCCGAACTTCTTTCCCGGGTGCGTCTCATTTTCTTCCTTCCTTCCTTCAATCCTTTTCTTTTTTTTTCGATCTCTCCTTTTCAATCACGATGGCTTCCTTCCTTCCATCCTTTTCCGCTTTTTCTAGTAGCACGGAGGCGATCGTACAACGATCGGGCAGCTTCAAAATATCGCTAGGATAGCGAGGTGAATTGGCCGAATCACCGGGAAGCTGGTGGACACCGGTGAGAAATCGGGCTCGAGATGGAGGTGATAATTTCGATGGTGCTCTCTCTATTCGACCTCATCCTTCGGTAGGTAGGCAGGGAAGAAGTTCGTCTCTTCGTGTTTCCTCCTTCTTCGCGACGGTCGCGCACTCTCGAGGTTCGCGCTCTGCGCATTTTCGCTATCGCGCGCGAACACTCGGTTTTCACCAAGGACCGGCAATTTGGCCAGTTACAATAAATATATATATATATATATATATATATATATATATATATATATATTTAAAAATATGTGAATGTAAACTTGTTGATTAAAATCGTATTATTTTATGTAATCAACATCCATATTTGAATTGGCAGACCAAAGTCGGACCGCACAGCAATAATATTCTGATAGTGCTACTTTTTTAGTAAGATGTTTGCCATTTATAACAGTAATTTTTGTGCGTACATCAATTTGTAGTAATTTTTTACTATTAAGTATATGTCACTGCTTCATTTGAAGTATTTAATCTTCTAGTAGGATCATGTTTAGTGTCTTGAAGGTGTCCTCACCAAAGAAGGTTTTCTTGGACAATTCGTTTTCCAAGAAATATTCTTAGCAGAAATTTTGACTTTGGTAGGAATGTGAAGAGGTGTTGATTCATCAAAAAAATAAAGTAATTGCGAGCACGCTTAAATAGACCATGTAGACAAGTAAAAGTTAAGTATATGTGAAAGATAATTAGTAAAACATCCAATACATGAGATATTATGTGATCTAAAGGTATCTTTGTTGTGAATCTTTGGAAGCCTATATATTTTTGGTCGTGTTATATTCGTCTAAATTAATTAAATTTTAGGTTTTCTTGAATAAAGAAAATGATTCTATAATAATCCATTTTTATTTAGTCATTATTTGTTTATTAAGTGAATCTTTTTTATTATTTCATACGTTTTTTATCTATTAACAGCTTATATATATTCTCCATATATATATATATATATATATATATATATATATATATATATAATTTTTTAATGAAGTTTCAATATTTTTTATGGCATTTTGAGTCACAGCGATGGTATTCATACCATAAGGATGGAGGTAAACTGCTCTTATAACAATCTGTAACCCGCGGTTGAAACACTCTTCTTCTTAGTCTAAATAAATCTATTGGCAAAGAAAACGTCCACTGTATCTACGAGGGCGCCACCGTATCGGTTTTTTTATTTTTCTATTTCAAATTCTTCGGAGGTGATTGTAAACGAGGACAGTCTGACTGTCATTATATTAGTATAATATATTATAGTATCAACGCTGTAAGACTGATACAAATATTTATTCATGTAATTCAGAACAGTCGACAAAGTAGAATTTTAATTTCTAAAGAAAATAGATTTAAAAATATATATTTTGTATTTGAAATATTATTCTTTCTCTGATTTAGATGCAAACAATAGAATTTATCATTTTAAAAATATTCGACTTCACGGTATGTCTATTTTGATTAGAGGAAAATATTGAACCGAAAGTAGAAAAGTGCCGTATCTTGTAAATAGAAGAGCAGTAGATTACAAAATAGTATAAAGCTCATTTTGTCGATAATGAGAATTACTATACATTAGTATTACATTACCCTCTAAAGGGCTCTAAAGTGAGTTTTGTACTTCTAAGCATATTATAGGTTGGCCAGTATCAGCTTGGTCGTAGCTTTGTCCAATCTGTGGTACGCTTTATTTCTTCTTTTGCATGCCTATAGGGCGTGCATCGGTTACTTTACTATCTGCTGGAAAGGAAAGAAATATATGCTTTACATTTTGTAACACGTACAGAGTAAAGTTATCTGTATGTGTTATTCTGAAATTGATATTAATAAATACTCATTTCGGAAATTGGAAAAATGAGAGAAAGGAGATGAGGTATAGTTGAATACATAATTAGATATAAAATAATAAATCTATTAACGATCTTACGTTTATACGTGTTCTATTATATTTTCCCAATAGTAAATAAATGATAAATCTTTCATTCCCTCGATCGCTCAGTGATATATTACGAGGGTTGTCTCCGTAAAATTCTTTTATAACCAAATTTCGGGTGCATCCGCGAGTTCGAAAAACAGAACGACAAAGAAGTGATAAAAAAATCAAAGTAGCTCAATCTAGTAAGAAATGGAAGGCACCTTCATTCTTCGTTGGGTTATATTTTGTTTCAGCTTCGTTCTCAATAAGGGTTGGTGCTATTTATTTAATCTCGAATTATTTAGTTCACGTAACCGTTTTATTATTTATTTAATATTAGGTTGTCAAATATCTCCCTTCTGCTTCTTTGCTCTTCATTTCATGCTTTATAAAAAGTGTTACAGTGGTCGGATTTACTTCAAATATACGCCGTTTTCTTCGATAATCTGTTTCCATCTAGACGGCAACTTCATAATACCCCTCTCGTACAAACCCCTCTTCTTATTTACGAAGAACTCGGACAGGCACTTTTCACAAGCCTCTTTTTAGTCCAACTTTACACTACCAAGGGCGTTCGACATAGACAGGAACAGATGGTAATCACTTAGCGCTATATCCAGGCTATTTGTTGGATGCGATAAAACCTCCAATCCGAACTCCCGTAGCTTCTGAAGAGTCATCAACGAAGTGTGTGGTCTGGCGTTGTCCTGGTGGAACACTACACCCTTCCCGTTGGCCAATTGTAGACGCTTCTGGTCGATAGGCTGCTTCAAGCGGTCCAGTTGTTTACAGTAGATGGTAGAATTAAGCGTCTGGCCATATGGGAGCAGCTGATAGTGGATGATTCCCCTCCAATCCCACCAAAAACACTGCAAAATCTTCCTGGCCGTCAATCCCGGCTTGGCCACTGTTTGGGACGATTCACTGGCCTTAGGCCACGACCTTTTTCGATTGATATTGTCGTATGTGATCCATTTTTCGTCGTCAGTCACCATCCGCTTCAAAAATGGGTCGAGTTCGTTCCGTTTCAGCAACACATCGCAGGCGTTGATTCGGTCCAGAAGGGTTTCTTGCGTGAAATCATGAGGCACCCAAACATCAAGCTTTTTTTGCATCGAGCCTTCTGCAGATGGTTTAAAATGGTTTGGTGATTAACTCTCATTTCCTGGGCGATATCATGAGATGCCACAGGCCGGTCTAATTCGATAAATTCCATGATTTGATCTGTATTCGTTGTCACAGGTCTTTCGCCGGCTGGCTTATCCATGGTGTCGTTTTCACCGGCTCTGAATCGTCGAAACCATTCCTCTGTGGTTTGAAGTGATAGCGTACCATCCCCCGAAAACACCATTAATCTCACGGAACGTTTCTCTAGCGACTTTGTCTTTGACGAAGGAAAACTTTAAAATAGCGTAAATTTTGGCGTTAGTGAACTCCTTTCAAATGATCTATAGTATTGCCAGCTACGAGGGAGATATTTGACAACCTAATATTAAAGAGACAAAGTTATTATTGTAACTGGTGTACGTGTGTGAGAGACAGAGCGGTGATTCTCTCTTATACATACATAAGAGAGAAAAAAATCCGCAGAATTATAAAGATATATACTCATTATAAAGATTGCAATACACGTATACAGTCGGCGGAGGAAGCACCTCTCGACTCAACCATAAGGTGGTACTTCAATACTTTATTCGCGACACCACTCTTTGAGTATACGATTCCCTCACACCCCTGTATGTAGACAGCGGTCATTAACCAATTGCAATTTCTGCTATGTAAAGTTAGCATTTAATAATTGCTATAATTATTTCTAGTGAATTCTACTGTATACAAAAATGAGTAAGACTTTATTTGTAACTTTTGAAATTTTTATTTATCCTTCTAAATCTAATTCATCCCCCTCAAAATAATCCCCCCCCCCGGATGCAATGCAACTATGCCAACGCGTTTTCCAATTTTTAAAACATTTTTTATACTCGTATTCCGGAATGGCCATCAGTTCCTTCTTTGATTCGACTTTTATTTCTTTAGTAGAATCAAAACCGTGTCTCCGAAATTGTCTTTTGAGTTTGTCGAACAGAAATTACACGGTGCTAAATCAGGCGAGTGCTGAGGTTCCGATACTGGTGGAATTTTTGGCAAAATATTCACGGAAAATCAATGCAGTGTGAGCTGGTGCATTATTGTGATATAAAAACCAAGATTTATTTTTCCGTAAATCTGATCTTTGAGACGAATAGCTTCACGTAAACGACACATAAGACTCAAATAATATTATTTGTTAACCGTTTGGGTGGTTGGAAGGAATGCATAATGCACCACACCACGATAATCAAAGAAAACAGTGTGCATGACCTTGATTTTTGAGTGACTTTGGCATGTTTTTTTTTGGTTTGCGCTCTACTTCGACACGATATTCACTCGATTGATCGGTTGTTTCTGAATCGTAAGCGTAGACCCAAGTCTCATCTCAAGTTATTATGCGTCCCATCTTGTCCTGATAGTTCGTAAGTATAATTTTACAGATCTCCAGGCGATATTTTTTTTTAAAAAAATTGAGTATTTTTGGCACCAGTTGAGATTTTACTCTTTTCAGGTACAAAACATCTTCAAAATGGTGTTAACTGACCCATTTGAACCTCCAATAAAAAACACTTGCTCTTGACATTGACTTCTCACAAAATGCCTGCTGCGACATTCTGAACGTTTCGGCGACCGATATTTCATTTCGCACACAAAATTTAATGCTACTTCTTTGTTGAATAAGTTCAGACATTATAAAAACCGAAGACACAATTTTTCTTTATTCACAAAACACAATCGTAACTATATGACAGATGAAGATAATTGTGTGAAATTTGGTACAGATGACTCTGATAGTACTACCAACTTAAAAATAAAAAGATTTGTCCGAAACGATAAACCCGTGTTACGTCGCCATCTATCTTTCATATTACAGTTAACTAATAACTGTAAGATATGCGAATAATTGATAAGTACGAGATAATATTAAGCAATGTGCATAATAGGTATATCCTTGTGTCTATAATTAACATGTAGGAATGTGATCGTGCTAATTATAATCTAATGTTTTAAAAACATATGATATAGATGTATTTGTATGTGTATAATTACATGTGTGTATAAATGTATTATGTATGCGTATGAATATGTGCGCGCGTATATATGTATATGAGCATGCGTGTAATTGTGTAATGCCTTAACTAAATATACAGGAAGAGATAGACGATACGTAGTAAGAAAGTTATATTATTATATTATATATAATAATATATATACGTAGTAAGATACGTAGTAAGAAAGTTATATTATTATATTATACGTAGTAAGAAAGTTATTTATGTTTGTAGTCAAGAGCGGATGGCTTGAAGAAATTTGGACATGGAGTGACGGTATATATCGTTGCGAGTGCTTGTCGAGTGAGGTACGTCAATTAACTTGTGTAATAATCGATTTAGTAAAATTCTACTCGTTAAGTAAGTTTTAATTCCGTTTTGTTTGTGGATTTGTGCGTCAGACGAGTGTTGCTCTGGCCTAAGCAAGAAAAGAAGGCAAAAACAATTTTTTCGGCGAACAAGGTTATGGCTACTGTTTGTTGAGATGCAAGAGGTAATATATACATTGATTACCTTGAAAAGGGTAAAACTATCACTAGTCAATACTACGCAGACTTATTGCAACGTTTGAGCCACGAAGTGAAAATTAAACGACTTCATCTGGCGAAGAAAAAAATCTTGCTTCATCACGATAACGCACCAGCGCACACGTCAATCGTTGCTATGGCTAAAATCAACGATCTGAAGTTTGGATTGATGCCGCACCCTCCCTACTCTCCAGACCTACCCCCGAGTGACTATTATCTATTTCCTAACCTCAAAAAATGGCTTGGCGGTAAGAGATTGACAGACAATGAAGAAGTAATCGAAGCTGTAAATGGGTTTTTGGAGGAGCTTGGCGAATCAGTATATAGAGATGGCATTACTAGACTAGAACACCGCTATGAAAAATGTATCAGCCTTGGAGGAGATTATGTTAAGAAATAAAAAAAAATTCTTAAAAACGTTGTTTTTCTTGGTCAGGCCGGAAACTTATCAATCCACCCTCGTATTGTAAAATTCTTTCATACACATATTAATTATTAAAGAAAAACAGCATAACGGACCTTGCAAGTTCATACCTACATTTTCTAATAAGAATGAATTATCAGAATATCTAGCAAAAGAATGTTCATCTAAAAACATCGATGATTCAAGATAATTAATTCTTTTTTATGACTCCACGCGTGGAAAAAATTAGAATATAAATTCGCCTATTTTTTAATGATTTCATTACTTTATTAAGCTACCTTTCCGTTAAAACTATTTTTTTTCTTTTATTTAGAGTTATAAATATATTTTGTGTACACGATACATGCTGTTATTTATGAATGGGATCTTTCTTTTTTTTAAAGAGTTATTAATAAAATAAATCTCATTTCCGTCGGATCTCTCATAAGAGTCAATGCGAAACCAGATTAAATTTCTGATATTCAAAAGGCTCATTCTCAAAAGAGACTTTATTATTCTTTTATAATTCTTTCAAATGATTTAGGTATCTTATTATGTTTCTTTTATTCTATGAACAACATAATATCATAATATTGTGTAAATATTAATGTTTTCGATTGTAGTAATTCAAAATTATATCCAAATTAAAATGTTCATTTACTAGTCAGAAACAAAGTTCCAGCTTTCAACCTAGTTTTTACCTATATTTTAATTTTATTGACAATTTTCACATTTTACGTTTTAAGGTTTTGCCTAGTTTTAAGTCATCATAGTTGATTCTATTTTTTATACCTAGTAACTACTTTTCAATCTATTGAAAATTGTTAGATTTCTACCAGGCAAAATTTTCATAATTTCATTTTTCGCTTATATTTAAAAAACGTTAATTAATTCTGTTGAGATTCTAAAAATGATTTCTGTTTGATGCCTTTTAAAAATGAAGTTCTTATATGATTATTATTTATTATTGACAGGTTGAATTTATGTTATATATATATTAGGTAACTATACAAAAAGGAGGCCGGAAGTAACTACTAATAATTAAATGCTTTTGTTAGTGTAGGTATCTTACAATAATAAGTATATCTATACTGTAATCTATTATGAAGACAGTATAAAGTTGTTTTAAAATACTATCTCTTTTACAGATATTAATCAAGAAACTGAGGTTCAAGATTTATCTTCAGCATCTCCTGTCCTGATATATTAAATTCATTTATCAAAAAGCGAACAGTCTTACAGGCTACTATACATACTTCACAAATTTTACTTAAGCACTCATATCAAGCATTTAGTTGTTTTGCCTATCAGTTTTTTAAATATAAATATTTGAGTTGAAATATAATTATGTTTTTTAATTTTATTCATTAAATTGCGATGAGTACATTAGTAGTTCCCACTAAGGTACCCCTGTTATAAAGTTTACACAAGTTCTTTATAAAATGATTTCCTCTAAACCTATAAACTACAGTTATGCTATTCTAACTTTGAAATTGTAACATTAAGGTGAATTTGTGGTTGGCGTGGCGTAAAAAACGTATAAAAACTAATGTTAGAATTGACTTTAACCTCGTGAGATTTACCTCTCTCGCTTGGTTCAAGAGTAAACTGTCGCGCGGGACAAAAAATCATCCCCCCCCCCCCGGGAGTGTTGCAATGTACTCTTTTAGCGCTGTGAAAATAGTTAAAATAATAATTTTCCTATTGAAATTATGATATAATACAAAAAAATAATAAAATATAAGTTGTGACAGGTTCAAAATATACTTATAAACGATGAAAAAGACTTAATTTATAAAATCAGCTTTAAAAAATCATGTTCAGAGTAATAACACTATGGCGGTAACTCCTCAAATAATATAAAATGTTGTGTGGCTTATACTGATGCGTATTAAAATGATTCTAGAAATATAATGTATATAGAAATTAATCGCAAAATAATTCTAATGCAAATAAACATGTCTACTGTCTCAGTTACCATTATTACAGATCGAATTCTCAATGAAAGATTATTATATTGAATTAATATTAATTATTAAATGGAACTATAGTTATTGGTAATAGAATTATAAAATATTAGAAAAATATCATTCTATCTTACATAAAATTAGTTTGATATTCTGTAATCAGAGAAATTTTTTCATGAAAAATCTGCTTTTTACGTAATATTAAAAAATAAACTAAAATAAAAAATTTATATTTTTTATTGCCAATTGCAGTTAGACCGATTGTCGAAGATATTCGCGCGTTCCGTTACCAGACAAGTAGCCATTTTTACAGGTGATAAGAGGAAAGGGACTTCACAGGACTGACTTCGAAGATAATAAGCGAGTTACGTCGTTCAATGTAGACTCAATTCCGTGTTTAAATATTGCGGTCTCCTCTTGTGAATTACAAAAATGATTCGCTTAATGTTTAAAATTCCAGGCTCACCTTGTATAAATCAGCAATCTTTCTCATCACATAGATACTTAAAATCGTATATTTACGATTGTCGATACTAGAAAAAGCTAATAACTTATTTAATAATAATATTTATATATTCGAGCTAGAATTATGCAATACAGATATATCATATTTATTAAATAAATACATAAACAAATATACTTTACCATCAAAAATATTCCCGTTACAGAAAAGAAAATTTATTTTTTCTCTAAATATTTATACAATAATTTGTGTAAAGTGAACGTCCCTATAAGCTATTACATGGACTTTTACAAAATTTAAACGCTATCTCACGAATGCCTTATAAATTATGTGACAAAAAATGATATTGTTGAATGTGTTGATATTTACTTTTTTAATTCGTAAATGTTAGATAATTTTGACCTTCTATAAAATAATGAAGCAAAAAGTACTTCAGATTAAATATTGGACCGTATCATAAAAGGACTGTAAACAGATATGTCCATTTGGTTTTATTACGGTCCGTGTCTTTGCTACCCTGCGTGGCAAATGATTTATGAGTTTATTGTTTAGATGCCTGATATTTTTATATAGCTTTTAAGCTTCTCACAAGAGCTTGCAGAGTTTTATTTATCGAGTACTGTAGTGAGTCTTGCGTTGTCCTTTCGTTTGAACAGACGTTTTTTCTTTCCTCGTTTGAAATAAAGTTCATATTAAAAGATTATTTCGTGTATCTTTATTTAATATTCTACCTACTATATTTAATAAAAATTCAATAGTAACAATAAAAAAACACATCAGTTTTTGGTTCCTTCCAATTAAAGTATTGAAGGCATTATATACTATAATTTTAAAATAAATTTTAATTATGTGCAATAGTAAAGTATATTAGTTGAATAAGACAATAATAAAAATAAGAAATTTTATTTCGTATTGTTATATACATTATGTCAATTAAATATAGTACAATAGTAATATTGAGTACATAAAAATAATTTTATATCAACGGAAATCGAACATTTACATATAATATAAATGTAAATTATGCATAATTTTATATAGCTGTTCTTTTGTTACCGAATGCTGCAAAATGGAATGCGATATTAATACAGTTTATTACAATAGCTGTATCATAATCGATAAAAAAGCAGTGGAAAATATTATTTTCATTTTTATTTTGTTCTTTTATACTTCTTAAATGAAAAATCAATTGATTTTTTTTAAAGCGCATTATTTTAAAAATTGAAACATTGCTCGAATGATAAGTAAATAATAATAATTAAAAATCATTTAACTTAATTTTCTTATATTAGTCCGAGTACATAGAACGGTTACCGTAGCAAATTTTTTAAGTCCCCTCGATAACTTTCTGTTTACGTTTTTTGGTGCGCTGATCGTGTATTTCACTTCGCGTGATCGTATATTTCCAAGCTTATTTCTGACGAAGTAATGAAGATAATAAATCTATACGATACGCCAAAAAAATATAAAAAAAATAATTCTTTTATATGTACTTTTGTTCTTTTATTAGAAAAGAAAAAAATCAAATGTTGCTATAAACAAATAACAACTGAATATTTTGGAGGAACAATTTTACCCTTATATCAGAAATGACCAAGTTTTCGACCATATAACCTTGCAAAATCGATTCAGCGCACCGAAAAACATAAAGTAACATCGAGTTATCGAGGAGACCCCGAATTTACAGCCCTCATATGCGTTCGGACTACGTATATGTTATGCTTTAAAGTGAATTTTATATTTGACTTTTTTTGAATATTATTAATGTTTACAGCCAATAAACATAAAATTTACGAGGCTCGTGATCAATAAAAACATATTGTACTTTTTCAGTATTTTTATTTCCGAATATATGATGAACACAGGAAACATTAATAACTAATGCATATGATTGATTTCATTTCAACTTATAGCTCAATATATTCCGCAAAGGTCAGTACCGATATTGTAATCATAAATTATTACATTAACAAATAAAATTATTATAATCAGATATGTATTATGCCAAATTAGTAGATAGGCTATGGGCATTCTAGCACATGGGCATTCTGGCACACTCTCCCCCCCTGAAATCTGTGCTTTGGCCCTGTGGGCATTCAAGCACACCTCCCCACCTTGAAAACTGTGCTGAGCCCCCTGCATATTGTAATGTATAGAGAATGAGGTCACCTCCCAAAACGATGCCGCTCTTGCTATATTAGATAATGAGAGAGAGATGGGGAACCACTCGTTCCATCATTTTTTTCATATCAGGTATGTGAATAAGTCTTTCCCGTTTTTTTTCAAATTTTGAGCCTTTATTGTGAAAAAATGGTTACAAATGAATTATTGAAAGTATTGGCCATCGCTAGCTACAACTTTTTCCCATCTTTCTGGCAACATACGAACCCCGTTGCGAAAAAATTCGACCGGTTTGGCCTCTATCCAGTCATCCACCCATTTTTTGGCTTCCTCGTAGGAATGGAAGTGCTGGTCAGCCAGGCCATGCGTCATCGATCTGAAGAGATGGTAATCAGACGGAGCAACGTCTGGACTATACGGCGGGTGGGGTAGGACTTCCCATTTGAGCGTTTCTAAGTATGTTTTCACCGGCGGTGCAACATGTGCGCGAGCATTGTCATGTTGCAAAATAACTTTGTCGTGCCTGTCGGAGTATTGTGGCCGTTTTTCTCGCAGTGAGCGGCTCAAACGCATCAATTGTCGTCGATAGACCTCGCCTGTGATCCTTTCATTCGGTTTCAGAAGCTCATAGTAAACCACACCTAGCTGGCCCCACCATATACAGAGCATGAGCTTGGCGCCATGAATATTTGGCTTGGCCGTCGATGATGATGCATGGCCGGGTAGTCCCCATGATTTTCTTCGCTTCGGATTATCGTAACGTATCCACTTTTCATCGCCAGTCACGATACGATGCAGAAAACCCTTTCTTTTATGTCGCTGAAGCAGCTGTTCGCAAGTGAAAAAACGCCGTTCGACGTCTCTCAGCTTCAGTTCGTACGGCACCCAATTTCCTTGCTTTTGGATCATTCCCATGGCTTTCAAACGCTTGGAAATGGTTGTTCGGTCAACTCCCAATACTTCAGCAAGTTCTTCTTGCGTTTGACAAGAATCTTCATCAAGCAAAGTCGCCAATTCTCCATCTTCAATGATTTGCGGCCGCCCGGAACGCTCCTTGTCTTCCACGTCGAAATCGCCGCTTTTGAAGCGTCGAAACCATCCGCGAACACTTGAATCATCGACACAACCTTCTCCATAAGCCTCCTGAAGCAATCGATGCGTCTCGGCAGCAGATTTCTTCAAATTGAACCAATAAAGTGAAACTTCCCGCAAATGACGTCGACTCGGCTCAAATTTCGACATTTTCACGATATCAAAAATTTATGATGCGAAAAAATTTTAACTAATGTGTTAGTATGGAATTGTTGACATATGAATAAGCTTTGATTATGACATATGTAACCATTGAATACTCGCACAGTATTGGTGGCGCCATCTCTTACAAAAAACGGGAAAGACTTATTCACACTCCTAATACATTAAAATTTAATATACGTGTGAGAAAAGGCGAACACCGTTGATGGTAGAGGAGAGCAGAGCATGACATACTTTACACGTGAGTATACTTTGGGTTCTCTACTAAAGGGCTGGGGGGGGGGTATGTCTCACTTGACAGGTGAGTAGACTTTAGGTGTAGTAGAATACCTTTATGTGCCGTGATGCCTATAGCAAAATCAACTACTTTTTTTATTTTTTTTATTTTTTTTTTTTTCATTTTTCTTCTTCTTTGAATTTAGCAATATTTAAATAACCTTTCTTACATCTCCACTGATGGGATTATACTGAACTATGTGATCGTGCAAGATCAAGCAATAAGCTGTAGTATTGGCTGGAAAGTTCTCTTTAGCCTCAAATTCTAAACGTACTTCTACAGGAGCGCTCTTTAGAGATTCATTTTGTCGTGAGAGGTTCATTATCGAGAAACTGTTTCTGTGAAAGCAGTGGTTGAGGATCCCTTATATAGTATGTTTTTTGGAAATTTGCATACATATCATACAGTATTGCATATTGATTATTAGATATGTCAAGGTTTAAAATATTGTATGGATAATATTGAGAATTTAAAAAGTCTCACGTTAGTAATATTGCAATGATCAAAACGACTGGCGTTTGCGGATGCTTGAAATTTTTTCTTTGTCTGTAAGCCGAGAATCACATAACGTGGTTTCTCCAATTGATTGGAGGTTTTGACTGTCCACACATGCTTATTGGCGCTTGGCAGAACAGGATATTCAAATAGTTCCCATGAACGATAACACATTGGGATGGGATTATCTTTGCCAATGAAATTTAAAAGTTGGATTTTTTGTTTATCAGAAGCAATGACATAAGGCATTAACCATTCTATTTTTGTTATTTTTATGTTATATTCTTCATATGTAGTATTATTACCAACTATACTACCTTCCTGGATTATGTCATTCAGGTCAGATCTTGATCTTACCAGAATGAGTTCATGTTTCATGTTAATTACAATTTTTCTTTACTCTTCTGCGAAGCCCAAAATCATACTTAGAGGAATAGAAACGTTGAAGTTTCCATGCCTATCTATCAATGTTCTCGTTGTTTCTTCGTTGCCAATCCCGCCTGCATTTTCAAGCATGAGCGTCTCGTTGGTATTGAATGAAGCCCATCCTTTCATGACACTACTCAATCCAACATTTTTACTTTTGTCTATCTCAACGCCATTAATTTCGTAGCGAATTTCATCAAAAAGATGACAAATACCATTGCTGACGAATCTAGATTTAGTTGGTGCATTTCCAGCAGTGTTTTGTAATTTTCCATAGATATGGATAGAACTACGTGATGGCAGAAGATACAGATCTTGGTGTTGGATGGAAATGTGTATTTCATCATTATGATCAAAGTTTAGTGATGTGTATGGTTGATGTGCGTGAATTTCATAATGAGCAATTGACTCATCGAATGCTACACTTGATTGAATTTTTAGTATTTCGTCCATTTTTCAGAAAGCAGCAGAAAATTATACAGCTAATTTTTTTCCACGAACTTTTAGACCTAGACTTTGTAGGAACTGAATTTTCTTCAGTGTTAACGGTTTCAAACTCTTCAATCGACTGATTGTCGATTGCCATGATGGAGTACTTATATGTGTGCTAGAATTATAAACAATCCCCATTATATAGATTTGATATGAAGTCTAACAGTGATTTCCTCTTCTCGAAAATTAACTAGATTGCCGTCCTGATCGACAATTAAGTGGTAGATATATAACATGTGATGGAATTTCTATGATGTTATATCCTGGAGAAACACTGGGAAAGAATTCATGAATAGTATGAACTTTTTGGTTGTTAATGAAAGCTCCTGCAGTAATGTTACACTCGACTCTGAGTGCGTTGATTTTCAATATTTTCACTGGTAAATTAGAACGGTGTTCTATATTTTCTTTGAGAGTACGAGGAGTAAAACCCAACACTCGACCGATTGATTTTTCAGGTCTAAGGTCTAACGAAACACTGCACTTAATTTCACTTTTAAATGTATTATTGTTAGCTTTCAAGGAAAATTCAATTCCTTTTGATTTCAATGTATTAGATAAAAATTGATTTATATCATCAATCTCGTAACTACCAATGGGGATAGTAATAATTTCTCCTTTTAAATGAAGTTGATTATTTGTATTGTCAATATTTGGAATTGAATTAAAGGTTAAAAGTTCGACTAAACCTAAAACATAATTTTTATGCTTTGGTAATTCAATGGATGGAAAGTATTGGGCTTCTAAGACAGAAGATTTTCCTGAAAGAGTCAAAGTGAAACTATCTTCCATGACTGATTGAGCGAAAATGATCAAATTTTATCTGACAAATTCTTTTTATAGACTTTCAGTTAAAAAACGAAGACAAAGATGACCGCAAATGAATGAGTCGAAATTCTGATATCTTGTATAGTTGTATTTCACTTCTTTCACATTGAAATATTTCATAAGATCTATGGGAGGTTTGAGGTCACCAAAGCTATCAAAGTAGGTAACGTCAGATCCTCTCTTTCGATAACTGACCCAATGGGTACCTTTATTTTGCGAATCATCGAGATTAACAATGGCAGTTTCATTATTCCATGGTCCATTACGAGGAAGGCTATTTCTCATGAAAACACCTCGAAAGTATGGAATTTGTAATATATGTGCATATTTTATAAGATCATAGTTTGTTAGTGGACGATTTGGCAAAATTAAATTGCAGTTTTTTTTTTCTTTCAATTAGACCGTGTCCGACATGCGGTTTGAGAAATAATCCAATTCCACGTTTATATGGCTTCACATAGAGACCTTTACCTAAAGCAATAGCTTCCATCGTCTTATTATGTCGCTTACTTTCTTGATAATCTTTCTGCGCAGCTTTAGCATCATTTACTGCTTTAGCTATTCCAGCAGCACCTCCGGCTAAAGCACCAGTTGCACTTAGTCCTGCGAACAGTGGAATAAGGAAAGGAAGAACTCCGCCAATTTTAGACGGAAGGGGTATCACACGTGGAATGAGAACTTTCTTCTTACAACCACTATTCTTAAAAGCTTGACGAGCACCTTTTAAGGCGGACTGTATGACTTTGCGTGAATGTTTACCTGATTTCAATGATTTTTTCGCTGCTGTCACCAATTTGTTAAATTTCAGCCCCATTCCAGTTTTTGCCTTTAATTTCATAGCACTGGCAACCGCTAGAGCTGACGCTTTCTCCGCAAGACTAGCATCTTTAGCTTTAATCTGTTGCTAAGCTTTATTAGCAAGCTTTATGTCAGCCACTTTACAATTACTGTTTTCATTAGAGTACTCAATGTCATGTTCTTTACATGCCTTATCTAATTCATTTATTCCCGGATCACCCCTTTTGAATCGCTTTGTAAATTTAGTTCCGGGGCCACAGTATTGATAATCAGGAAGATGCATTTCGATAGGTAAATTGTTGATTACTCTATCGAGCAATCCACGTCCTTCCTTTTTTGAATGCTTCCGAGTTTTATGCTTAATCATCTTTGGCAGTAAAATTATAACTGATGATCGAAAATATAAAGTCAACATTTATATATTTACTTCAGTTAATGATAAACTAGACTTTGTCATATCAACATGGATTTCACTGAGCAGAACGTGAAACTCCCTGTCACTAACTTTGATTTTGGAAAGGAAAAAAGAAGGAAGCGACACGGAGAATTGCTACCAGATAGTATACGAGCAGTATTTTGCGGTCCATCAAACTGCGGAAAAACAAATAGCTTATTAGCTTTAATCACTCATCCCAATGGTCTTAGATTCGAGAATGTGTATGTTTATTCAAAATCGTTAAATCAACCAAAGTATCAATTTCTCAAAAAAGTCATAGAACCAGTCGAAGGCATCTCATATTTGCCGTTTAGTGAACATGAATCTGTAATATCACCGGATGAAGCATTGCCCAATTCAATTATGATTTTTGATGATGTAGCTTGTGAGAAGCAAGATAACGTCAGAGCATTTTTCTGTATGGGGAGACATAAAAGTGTAGACTGCTTCTACCTATGCCAGTCATATGCTCATATATCAAAACATTTTATTAGAGATAATATTAATATGTTAGTAATTTATCGACAAGATGATGTGAATTTAAAACATATTTATGATGACCATGTCAATACTGATCTGTCTTTCAACGAGTTTCGTAATTTTTGTTCTGAATGCTGGAAAAATGATAAATATGGATTTGCTGTTATTGATAAAGATAGAACGATGGATGCTGGTAGATACAGAAAAGGTTTTGACTGTTTTGCAATAAAAAGAAATTAAAAAAATCTTAATCACTCGGTTCATTTTTACACAGCAACACGACACCATGTCGGACATTGAGAAAGAAAAGAGTATTCTTAGCGAGTTGATGCAAGCTCGTAAAGCTATTAAAAGAAAATCTGCACTATTGACACAGGAGAGAGAGAATCTCGAAAAAGTTGTAGGAGATACATTGAAACCTGTCATTACACCACTTGAAAAGCTTGTCGAATCAAATAGTGTACAGTTTTCTAATCTCATTTCGAATGATCAGAGCATTAGAAAACCAACTAGATCCCGAAAAAAGTTGATTTTTCTGATAGATAATAATATTCGCTCAGCTTCCATGAAAGATTATGATTCCGATGATGATTTTGCCTCATTAGATAACTCAATGATGAATTCGACATTCAAATCTATGCATGAAGACAATGTTAAATCAAATATTTTAGATGAAAGCCGCAGTAAATTTGATAACATATATGGAGTAAGAAATATTGGAGGTATATACATGCTTGGCGATTCTGAAATTATATTTGATGATAATAAAATAAAAGTGACAGATTTAACTTATCCTAAAAGTAATGGACTAGTGGAGCTACTTATTAAAAAAGAACCAGATGACACATTAATAAGTGCAGCAGATCATGAAAATTATCGCAGTATTCTAGAAGCAACAAGTGCTCACCGGAAAAAACATAGTAAAGATGAATCTATACGCTCATCGAAGAGTAGAAAATATTTCAACATCATTGCACCAATGTTTCGCACCAGTCATACAAAAAAAAGAGGGGGAGGTTACCTACCTAAATATAAAATAGCAAAGAAAGATTCTTCAATAGAGTTAGTGTACTGGGATGATCCGAATGAGCTTGTTGAGAGACTAAGATTACTAATTGCCGAACAATCAGCTGGAAATAACAATCATATCAATGAAATCCATTCAATTATGGAAGAACTGCGTGAAATAGGATATATATATTAATACACATTCGTCTATTCTTCAATCAGTATCATCATGAGTCTCGACTTGTTTGGAAGAAATTTGAGAGACTCGAAAGGGAGTCGAGGTCCTCCAGGCGTTGGATACAATTTCACAACAGATGGCAATTTTGATATAGAAAATAAACGTCTTTGTAATGTTGGTGAAGCTATTGAAAGTACTGATGCAGTTTGAGTAAAAACGTTATATGTAATCTTGCAGAAGGAACTAAATACTGTATTTTCCAAAATTAATGAAATTCTAAAAGAAAATGAGAAATATCATGAACAAAATGGCTTGATAACAGAAGAGAAATTCAAAGATCTTTATCAAAAATATTATACACATAATGAAAATCGATTTAAATTGGAAGAAAGAAGGAATAATTTCGATAAAAATCTTATGAAAACCAATCAGGATAAATCAGAACTGGAATCGAAATTGAAAACTCTTAGTGACTCACATACTCGTTTAAATGATACTATGACAAAATCGGTTTCGAATTGGAATGCTATTATAATAGATATTAACAGGAAAACAAATGTACCGACAAGATCAGCAAAGGCAAACTCAGCATGAAATAAAACAAAAAGTGGTTGAAGAGCTACACAAACCTGCCCGTCGCAGATATAAGCGAAGAAAATATGATATACGTGGTATAGATGAAACTTGGCAAGCAGATCTTGTAGAAATGATACCCTACTCTAAGGAGAATAAAGGGTTTCGTTATTTACTCACTGTTATAGATTTATTTTCGAAGTATGCTTGAGCTAAACCAGTAAAGTCAAAGAATGGTAACGATGTTACTCTCGCTATGAATACGATATTGAAACATGGAAGAGTACCATCAAATCTACAAACTGATCAAGGAAAAGAATTTTACAATTCACACTTCCAAAACCTCATGAAAAAGTATAAGATAAATCTATACTCTTCACACAGTAATCTTCATGCAAGTATTTGTGAACGATTTAATAGAACCTTAAAAAATGCAATGTGGATACAATTCAGCAAACAAGGAAACTACAAATGGATAGGTATCCTACCAGATTTACTGAAAGCTTACAATTCAAGAAAACATCGAACAATAGGAATTGAGCCTGAAAATGTAAGCCAAGAAGACGAAAGGGAGGTAAAGAAGCGTTTTTCAATTGAGATGATAGCAAGGAAAAAACCGAAATACAATGTCGGAGATAATGTACGAATAAGTAAAATAAAACATATTTTTGAAAAAGGCTATACACCTAATTGGTCTACTGAAATTTTTACAATATCAAGAATTGTAAAAACTGATCCAGTAACTTATCACGTTAAAGATTATTACGATAAGCCTGTATCTGGAGGTTTTTATGAAACTGAAATTCAAAAGACTAAGTACCCTGAAATTTATCTAGTAGAAAAAGTGCTAAAACGGAGTGGTAACCGCGTATATGTTAAATGGTTAGGATTCAATAGTGAGCATAATAGTTGGATACATAAAAAAGAAATTAAATGAAAGCAATATAAAAGTAAAATATATGGATATGTGGAAGGTCACTAGTTATTAAATATGAAAGACAGTGTATTATGATTATAATATTTATTTATGTAATTAAGTTAGACATGTTTTGATTCTTTTTTTTACAAATAAATAATGATAAGAAATTAATCTATGTGTGTTTTATTAATATTTAAGAAGTAGAAGTGTTAAACTTAAAACAACTACCGCCTTGATACACTATAAATAAACAAAGCTTATTTGCTTTGTTAGCCATATTTATAAAAAATTCTTCTTCTTTTAATAATGCCGAAAATATCTTTTGCGGCAAAAATATTTGAAAGTTATCGTCCAGCTCCGCAACGACTTCGGTGCCATATCTTGTAGAGACTTGCTTAAGAGCAGTCACCATGTACTGCTGATTTTTCTCCAATTCTGTACATTTCTTCCGCGGCATGAACTCGCTCTCAGATATCTTGTTAAGAGTAGTTAAGTCCATTCTAAAGAAAAGAAAAAATTTTTTCTGTTTAATTCTAACATAGTAAAAAAAAAAATTAATTTTTTTTAAAGAGAAAATTAACTACAAATCTTACCTTATTAGATTAGTCTTGTTTTCTTTGGAGATGGCAGATAATTCTCAAACTCTTCAACTGCTCGAATGAGTTCCTCGTCATCCTTCATCTCTTCATATAGCTGATTCCCCACCATAGTTTCTGCCTCTTCCATTGCCTCACGGAGTGCATCCCTTCTCTCGGCTTCAACTGAGCTTACCCCTTCCAAAACTTTCAAAATTTCTTCAGGAATCCATTCGTGCATTAGTTCGTCAGATATATTATACTCAATGCTTATTGGTTCACCTTGATTACTATAGAGCGTCACTATTTCTCGCATAACTTGATTTTCATTAGTTACTTTATCCCTACTCTCTTGTTCTGCATGTACATCTGCCGTGACTCGAATCTCATTGCCGATTGTATTCTCCCTCTCTTCTTCTCCAGTAGCTACACCTACTTGAGCTCTTTTTCCATTGGACTCATCGTATCCCCTCACATTATCCTTCCCCTCCTCTTCGATTTGCTGACCTGTACTTCCCATTATTTCCCTCTCTACCTTACTTGCAGCTTCCGACATTTGCTCCTCTAGGATTTTATAGTGACTCCAAGGTAATGTGTCTGTAGTATTAGGCAATAAGTATCTTTTATCATCAAATATACTTAGGGCAATTTTTTTCTGTTTTTCTGTATGCACTATGTGTAATTTTGAGCGAATGGTGCACTGCTCTCGGTGTATAATTACGAGGTCTTCCAGGCATCTTCTATAATCATCGAATGTAATTGATTTCTTCACTATTTTATTACCTTTAGCTTTTTTTACTATTCCTCCTCCATCAACTAAAATACTGTACATTTTACTTCGTAAACCAATAAATTCCATCATGATCTTTCCATTACATTCATCTTTCATGAGTCCAGGAATTTTTTTATTTTCACGTGGAATTCCATACTGATTATTTTCATCATAATCAGAAGTATCAAATCTATAAATATCTTCTTTCATTATTTGATACATATCAATGTCCTCTACTTCATATATCAAGCTATTAGTGTCAGTATACAAGAGTTTACACTTTTCGCCCACTCGCTGTTTCATGTAAGAGTAGTGAAAATCGTAGACTAATGTTTTTGATAAATCGAGGATACAAAGCCCAACGTATATAGGCTTTTTGATTGTTACACTTTTTTTTCAGCTGAATGGCAACTAAATTTTCAACAAAAATTGCACAGCTATGATAATTAGGTAGAGCTATGCGTGCTTCTGCTCCATATCGGCCAGTAAATTTATTTACTAACCGTACATCAACGCGAGATCGCTCTCGCTCAATACATTTTCCATAAACAACATTAATTAACAGTTTATAAAAGAGTTTTTCAAACTCATTCTTTGCATGCTTTCGCTTTTCACTATTTAGTACAACATATGATTTTAACCAAGGTTTCTGTTCAAAGCTCAAAATTCTATGTACTTTTTTCAATCGAAGACCATTGTCGAGCGCTTGCTTAAGGGCGCGATAATGAATTATATACCTTGTTTTATCGTTCAAAGTAGTTAGAAGTTTCTTTTGTTTTGAGCCAGGTGGTGTATGATGCTCGGCACAGAAAGGTAAATCACGATGAATATCATGTATTTCCTCTGGATACTCCAAATCTACTTCAGCAATATAACCTACGTCCGAATCTGATGGTGTATTGAAAAAGTCACGATTTGATTCATAATCAACCCATTTAAATTTTCCAACTGGTAAATGCTGTACCATCGCCCATCCATACAAATTATTTATATCATAATATAAAAGTGTCTTTGTCTTCTTTTTTTTCATCATATGTCGATCCCATGTATGGATTATTTGCCTTTGCATATCGATTGCAGCACTGACTTATTCCACCTCGAATGCCTGATTCAATAAATAATAACATGTCAATATCTGTTAGAAGCTCTAATTCTACCTTCGTCATTTTTAGAGCTGCTGCAAATGTTAATCCTGGAGTAGTGTAAAAATGTGCAGGACATAAGCCGTATGCTTTAATAGATGTGTCTCGAAAACTTTCAAAGACATCTGCTAAGAGTAGAACATCTGTTTTTAAATATAAGTCCGAATACTCTCCTAATGTTCTTATATTATGATAAAACTTTCCCACACTTGAACAGCGTGCTTATAGTCTTCCTCACTAATACCTGAATCTGTCAATTTATTATAAAAATCATTTTTCGACGGCAGTTTTGTAGTTATTAATTTATCAAGTCCATCTACAAAATCGTAAGGAAATATTCCTTTACGTCTAAGAAGATCAATATTTTCGTTTGAGTATCCATCTAATTGAAATTCTTGTATTGCTATTGGTACATTATCTAGATAAGACGCAAGTTTCTCTAAAGATAATGGCAAAAATCGCCAAGAATCTAAGAATCTAAAACTCACATCACAGTCATCCATATACTTTGTGAAGGAAATATATTTTTCCTTGTTATGAGGTATTAAGTTAACTCGACCTTTCATCAGTGTAGAAGTTCCAATTTCTTTTAAAATAAAGTGTGTATCATAATTGAGATTGTGAAAAATTACTGGAATAAATTTCGAGTCTTTATAGTTCAAATTGCAGGAATTATGGCAGCACCTCTGAATCTAATGAGAAAAAAATTAATTTAGTAAAATAATTTGTTTTTCTTTATTATATTAAATTATCTTTTAAATTATTATATTAAATTTACCTTCCTGTTAAATAATAGTGATCTCGCACTACCAGTTGCTCATCCAAAAATGGTTTTCGACATATATGGCAAACGGTCGACAATTTAAAAGTCAACTCTTCATCATCTGTGAGTTTCATTGGTTTTGGATTTTTATAGAGATGATCAATCTGCTCACCAATTGATTTTAATTCACGCACAAACCAACTAGCGGGTGTCTCATCGTCTGCACTTTTCTGTCTATATGCTTTGTAAACGGATAATTTGTCATCAAAGCTACATTTTACATAAAATCCTATACTGTATGCCTGGTGGAGTTGAAAAGCATTTTTATTTTCTGTAGGTTTTAATAAGCATTCAAAATCAGCGTAAACTACAAAAGGCACTTTTTCCCCTTTATTATAATCTTCAAATTTTAAAATATTATTCGATGAGTTTGGTAAATTTATTCGACAATCGTTAATATTTTTACAAACATTTTCATGATTTTCTAGCCTTTCTTCACTATAAAAATGTTGTAAACATCTTTCACAATGGTATAATTTTTGGTGAGTCTTGCTGACTTGTGAACTTACAAGTCTGGATATACTTTTAATCGCAACATAATGGAATTGAGGCACACTTCCATTATCATCACAAATATTATTTTCTTCATACACATCGATGTAGAAATCTTGAATGAGAAGAAGATTTGCATGTTTCTCCTTCTTGTTTAATGAAATATGACAAGATGATACTTCATATTTCGATCCATACTTTCTAAGCATATAAACATTTACTGAAATATTATTCCATTTTTCAAATTTGGAAACATCTTTTAGTTTTACAGGAAATTCTATATCACCAAAGTTCAACTCGTTTGCATATTTATCATAATTATGAACTCTTTGAGGATTTTTTTCATTTGGATGTAATGATGAAAGAATAGTGTATTTAAAGCATTGATTATCAGTTTTATGGACATTGATACATGCTCTTTTTGATGCTATGAACTTTGGCAGAGGAATAAATGATCTTCCCTTGTGAGGTGAAAATTTTTTCATATTTATGCACAAACTTATAATACTTTTTAATGTCCATCTAGAATCTTTTTCCTGAAATTCTTCTAGATGAGTAAGAAGAGGGTCCTTAATATGTTCCTCATACCATTTGCCTAAATCAGTAGACATGTATACTGTAGCACTCATACTTGTGAAATATTTAATATCTGTTGTTTCCTCTCCATTTTTCTACATGGAAAATTCTGACATAAAATCAGAATTTACTTTTATTGCACCATATTCTTGTAAGCATGCTTGTACTTTATCCTCAAAGAGCTTTTGTACATCGAGCAAAAAACTTAAAATGTCCACATGTTTTAAATTAACCACAACACCTGTCCTTATTCGATTTTTAAAAGCTGATTGAACATCTCGCCATTCAACTTTAGCTGACTCGATAGGGATTAGACTACCTCCAATTGGTGCTGCACTATCAAGATAGAACCGAAATCCTGCTTGTAAACATGACAAATGAATAAAAGATGTTAAACATTTTTGATTTTCTGCTCGAGAGAGACCTTGTTTTTTTCCAAATTCTCTCAGCTCTAACAAAGCCTGTTCTGTTATTGTTGAATAATTCTCGAGTTCGATTACGTTCAATTCACTGACACGTTCGTAAATATCACGAAGTTGTTTCACTTGAAATTCGACATACGAAAGATAAGCCATTTTACTTTTATTTTAACGTGAATTAATAAAATATATTTTAAAAAATATTTAAAATATATCAGACTTCACTTAATATTGCGTCTTTATTCACTGTTACAATACAATACACTTGTATAACTGGCAATAGAAAAAATAAGAAAAATGAAACTGAACTTATTTAACTGTGGTGTAAAAACTGTGTTCCTCCAAGAAACTGTCTCGCTTTTAAAGGAAAATGAAAAATAAGGAGAAGGGGAAACAGAAGTGGAAGCACAATGTCAAGCCTGCGATAGAAAACATTCAATAGCGTGTTAGAATGAGAAGAATATATGTAGACTAAAACCAATCAAAATATCATCCTTTCTCCTTGAACGTCCAATCATAAACGTGATTTCCTACGAGGGGGGCGTGTAGAGTTTAGGACCATCTAAATATCTACCGTTACTTCCTTTCTCAACGTACAAATACTTTTCTTCTCCCAGGCCCAATCGTAAGAACTTTCTCTAAGAATAGAGGGGATGAATTGACTTGTAACCAACCAAAAAAATTCAATCTTCATCATCCAATCGAATCTATTTTATTTTTCTCAGCCAATTGTAGGACAGTTCTCATTTCACGAGGAGGGGGAGAACTATTATAAAAATGAATGCATAAGCATAGAACTTACATTCATAATCAACACTTCTAACTATCGGTAAATAGAAATAAACTGAAAATGGCTAGAGTGAGGGAATACGAAGTGATGTTTAGAAAAAATATTCTGAAGTGTCCCGAAGATAAAGTATTCTTCTGCGACATGCAGGGTTTTCAGACAAGAGGCCTGCAAACTTTCATTTTAAAGGAATTTAGTTTATTAGGTATGGAAAGTGGTGCACTACCTACAGTATATATCTTTAAGCCACCATTTCCATGGAGTGACTTGACATGGAATGAAAAAAAAACAGTTCACTGGTTGCAGCGTGATTACCATGGGCTTGAATGGGATACTGGTGACATTCCGTACCATAGGCTTCAAAGAACATTGGAGATATGCTGTACTGGAGTAAAAAAATTATATGTGAAGGGACGAGAGAAGGAATGGTTGACAACCATTCTCCCAAATATGTAAGTAATTTGCATACTTATAATCATCTTTATATTTATTTCATGTATATATTTCAGAAAGTAATAAAAAATAAACTTTATGGAAAAGTATATTTTCATACAATGTTCATACATTGTTCGTACTTTTTCATACTTTTTTCATACTTTTTCATACTTTTTCATACTTTCTTATACTTTTTTTCTAATTCCAGAATTATATCTGATATGGAGGAGGAGCTACATTGTCCATCATTGCAAACATTGCAGAGTGAAGGTCAAAATGTGATTTGCCACAACCATCCATTATGCAGCCGAAGTATACCAATGTGTGCGATACGGAATGTCACAATAATGCGTACATGGTTGCAAAATTATTTGAGTGGAAAGTATGGACGAGATGAAATTGACTAAAAATAGCATTATTGTAAAATGAAATTTGTAAAAAAATTATATTAATAAATACTATATATCTTGAAAAAAATCAGATTTGTAATTTTTATTTCAATTATTAATATTATTGTATAATATAAATTTTTATATTATATTATTCCTATATTTTTTTTTTTTTAGTTTTTAAATAATTTAAAAAAATATATTGAAGTAATTTAATAAAATAAAAATAAATAGTAAATCAATGAAAACAATTTTAAAAATGAATGAAAAAAATTTGATACTATCAATTTTTTAAAATAAAAAGAAATAAGTCAAAAAAATAATGAAGTAATTTAATAAAATAAAATAACTAAATAGTAAATAAATGAAAAAATAATTTTTAATGAATGAAAAAAATTTGATATTATCAATTTTTTAAAAATAAAAAAAAAATAAGTCAAAGAATAATGAAGTAATTTAATAAAATAAAAATAACTAAATAGTAAATAAATGAAAAAATAATTTTTTAAATGAATGAAAAAAATTTGATGCTATCAATTTTTTAAAAATAAAAAAAAATGTTTTATATACTATTCTTGAATACAAAAACTGTTTCAATTTATTTTAATTAATGATATTATTATTTTATTAATTATAATGAAATTATTTTTTTTTGTTGACAAGAGATAATGTAAATGTACTATTATATAATTATTATTGTTAATTAATTAAATTATTAATATACGTTCTTTATTCTATGAGGAAAGGTAGGATAAAAGGTAAAACATCATAATTTTGTTTTTTCCATTTCTTTATTTATTTTTATTTATTTTTTTTTACAATACACTTTCTGTAATTTTTCATTCAATTTATTCATATATTGAATATATATTGAATATATATATATATTGAATAATTTATATTCATATATTTTTATACATTACTATTATTATATATTATAAATGTACTATTATATAATTATTATAGTTAATTACTTAAATTATTATTATGTACGTTCTTTATTCTATGAGGAACGGTAGGATAAAAGGTAAAACATCATAATTTTGTTTTTTCACATTTCTTTATTTATTTTTTTTACAATACACTTTCTTTAATATTTTCATACATTTTTATTCATATATTGAATATATATTGAATAATATATTTTCATATATTTTCATACATTACTATTATTATATATTATAAATCTACTATTAATATAATTATTACTGTTAATTAATTAATTATTATTATGTACGTTCTTTATTCAATGAGGAAAGGTAGGATAAAAGGTAAAACGTCATAATTTTGTTTTTTCCATGTCTTTAGTTATTTTTATTTATTGTCTTTTACAATACACATTCTTTAATATTTTCATACATTTTTATTTTTATCTATACATATTACATATACATATTACATATAATATACTTATTAATTCAATATTATTCAATTTAATTGCATTTTTTTCTAATCTTACAATCTTGCACTATCCTTGGCTGCGCTGAGGGAAGTTCGGCGTTGATTTCCTCAACGCTTCGAGCATCTTGAATATCGCATACTTGCGATGGATGGGCCGGCGGCTGTGATGCTGCGTCATCCTCGGCGTTCTAGGGCGCTTCGTGTTCTTTCCTTCCTCACCGAACGGCTCCTTGACCGTTTGCGATGCCCATCGCTTCCATTCTTCGTCCCTATAACAGATAAACAAAAAATCATACATATTAATATTAATTAAATATAAAATTAAATATATTTTAAAATTAAATATATAAATAAATATATTATTTAATATTTATATTATATAATATATTGTATAAATTATATATAAATAAATATATTTAAAATAGAAGAATATTAAAACAAATTATTATTTTCCTTACCTCCATCTAGCTTTTCGAAAAATTCCGCGAATTTGACCGCTTGACGGATGGCTTCCGTCATCTCCTGCGCTCTTCGATAGAGCGCTTTCCAGTCGGTTGCGGTGCCTGGAAAGCTGCTCCTTGCCTCTTCTTCAAGGCAGGGCGTTACAGCCCTTGTCAGTGACGCTGCGACAATTGAAATTGGCGTCGTCGGCCGCGCATCCTCCTCCTCATGTTCTTCCTCCCCAAACAGGTCGATTGATTT